>JAQQZX010000007.1:3910748-3922398 GCA_030068355.1 Notoglanidium maculatum | reverse complement strand
ATGGGCAATTTAGAGTAGCCAGTTGACCTAATCTGCATGTCTTGGACTGTGGGAGGAAACCGGAGCACCCGGAGGAAACCCACGCATGCACGGGCAGTACTGGTTTACTCTGTGGTGTTGTTCAATTACAACCAAAATGGCATTTCAGCTTGAAGTATGCCGGATAAAGCATCACAGTTTGGGGCTAATTTTGGAGCTGCCTGGACTGCTCTCAAAAAAGCAAAAAAACTGAGGAAACAATGAATTCAAAACTGTAGCAAGAAATTTCACGGGAGAATGTCAGGGTAGTGGTATGTCACTTCAAGCTTAATAAAATATTTGAATGAATTGCCTTAAATTCCTTTCCTTTGTGCAGCAGCTACAGGAAATGTTTGCTGGAGGTTTAATAAGGTTCTAACAATTATTAGATCCTTACCAGTTTTCTTCTGTATTTTCCAGCTGGGGCTGAACGTGATTTATAAAAGATATAAAAAAAAGTGTGTTATTATTTTAAGCAGGATGTATAGGATCCTGATGCTGATCCAGGTAGTTGCAATGAATTCACAGTTTTTCTTGCAGCTGTATATATAGAGCAACACAGTGTGATTTTGTGAACTTTGCATTATGTTTTAAGGAAACAGTAAGACTTGAAAGCAACTGGAGTGGTGCCATTATTAGCAGGAGAATGATTTACTTATTACAAGACAAAAGCATATTTATTAAATCCAATGATGACATTTTGTTTCCCTTCACACAGGTGATCAAACCATCAAAAAAGGCAACAGGAAAAATATTTAGAGTCTATTTATAGACTAGTGTCTAATAGACAAACCTTTTCCCTATGAATGGAAGAAAGAAGAGATGGCAGAGATAACAAGGAATAAACAAAGGATCTAATTGAATCTTCCATAAACGGGCTTTAACAATCAGCATAAAAAACCTAAAGTGTTCTACGGTATATAGTGGAAAGAGGTCTGAAGCAGACCTGTAACCAAGGTGGAAAAAAAGAAACCTTCATTATGAGGATGAAAGAAAGCAACTGTCAATGTTTGTGTGAAACACAGTGTCATCATTCCCATGACATGTCCTTGTTGGACGGCAAACCCACTCATAACCTGCGCTTCCCATTCTCCATGTATGATTGATAATGCCTGTCTGACTCGGCATGAAATTCAGAAGGTGCCAAGCCGCCTCTTGGTGTAGACGGAGTCGGAGAAAATGAAATCGATCGGGTTGTGCAGAGACAAGTCGCTCCAACGGCCTCTATCGCACTTTTGTCAATAGGCCTCTACCTTTATTGATCCTGAGCGGGAAAACTTCTGCTCACCGGTCTGGCTGATTAAACTGCTGCTGAAAACAAATGAGAGATTTGATTAGACGAGAAAAACGCTGAGGTTTTAAAGCAACCAGTCACTAAGATAAGAGATCTCTTATTTATGATTCATAGGCAAGAGAAGTTTAGAGATGTTCAATGATGCCAAAGATGTAAATTTGGGACAGACTCACTTCTGTGACAGAAACAGCACTGCAGAAGCACAGGTTACTTCCAAGAGCAGCTATTTTCTCAGAGGCCACTGTTATTTTAATATCTCTCCACGAATATTATGCAATTAATTATTCCATTTATTACAGGATTGTGTTCCACATGTCCAGGATAGTGGATTGAGAAACTTAAATTACATACAGAACATGTTCATAATTCTAAATGATGGGGCATTTTCAGTGTTGTAAATTAAATAAAAAAGTTATTCATGTTCAGGATGAAGTTACGCATGTGCTTAAGTTGATTGTCTAGTGAACCATTCAGATATTGTATTTGGACAGTTCAGGCTTCCAAGCTTGGCAGCTTCACAGTGTGCACATCACATGCTGGTAGGTGAATTGAACATCTTCCAATGTTGGATGAATTTGTTCTCAATAGAAACAGAGTTTTGTGCGCATAAGCGAACTCTCCAAAAGTTATTAATTTTTTGTCAAAAAAAACTTGAAAAAACGTAGCTTTTAAAAATTTTAGGTAAGAATGAAAACTGGTGATTGTGTGTGAGAAAAAAAAACACAGCATGTTTGTATGTGTGTGTGTGTGTGTGTGTAGAACGACTACGTTGTTATTAGGTAAAGAAGGGGACTCGTCTTCCCAGTGGGTGAGGACTTTAAATAGTGTAGGAAGTGGCAGACTTAATTTCCCATGCACAATTACACACACCACCTCTCACTGGAGCCATCAGGCAAAAACAGAGGAGGTAGAAAAGAGGCTTAATAAAGCTTTTTTTGTTTTTCTTTCCCCCTCTTTTTTTTTCTTTGTTGGTTAACACTGCATGGTGGTCAAAGTAGCGTTATGTTGGTTTAATGAAGCTCAGGAGGTGAGTTGAGCTCAGCTACCATCGACTTCTCATAAACAATAAAACACATTTGAGGTTTCTGAATGGTATTTAATTGATGCAAGAGTTTGAGAATAGTTGTGTGCAGGAGTTGAAGCCATTTTAAATGTACCTTTGCTGAACATTTTGTTCTGGAAACTTTCTATCCACCCCAGAATCACACACCTGAAATAAAAAGAAAAATTCAGGCATTGGAAAAGTCAGAAACGTTTTCTCTTTTTCTCAGCCTTAGCATGAAAAACACATGCATTTCTGATGTACAGACACTATCCACTACTTAATCCTCCCTTTCCCTCTTCCAGTCTTTGCAATATACTATATCTTAAAAATATTTCTTTAGATCAGAAACTCTTCCACTTTGCCTTCGTTTGGAGAAATGTATTAGATTTAATTTGCATTTATTTGTTATAAACCAAGATCTTGGTGTCACCGGAGTGTTTATAAATTAGCCTAATGTGGAGTAAAAACAGAAACCCTGGCAACCCTGTCATTACCTCTATTGTCCATGGCTTCCTCTGGCATGGGCGGTGTGATTCCTGCCCCAGTGGGGTAGTTGCACTTTCCGTTTTTTATGGAGTTTAATGGGGCATGCTGCCCCATGCTTGCACAACAACATGGAACACTGCCTTAGATCTGTCAAATAGCATCAACCAAAAGGGGTGATTAGAATTTCAACAGAATTTGTGAATGAAAACTTTATGAAGTTTATTATAAAATGTATTAAAGGGTTGATATATGTATGGCGAGTACTGGGAAAATGCTACTTTAAGGAAATTTCCCTAGAGTGTTGCAACGTTGTCCTCGACTGAGTAAATCCCGGGTTTGATGAAAGAGCTAGTTTTGTGGTAAGGTGCGGCATGCTGTATGGGAATGATGTATGGTCCTGCGGCTGGATGATGTGTTTGTTTGTTCAGCGCACACGTGAGAAGAATCTCGCTGCGCTGAGACGCTATTAGAACCCAAGCTCACAGTCTTATCTAATCTGATAAGACACACACTGAGCAAGAGAGTGCTTCCTCTCAAATGCAGCACGGACTGAGGAGAGTGGGGAGATAGAGGAGTGGAGAAGAAGGGAGGAGTGGGGTGTCCTAGAAGATAGGACGGGTGAAGGAGAAAGGCAACTCTAAGATGGGGTGAATCTTTTTATGATAAACTGTATGGTGAAATGCTCAATGCAATCCTTTAGGCTGTAGACTGTCTATCCTGGGTGTAGATTTTTCCACCTTATATATACACTGCAAACTGGTCCTAAAAGGAAAGTGTTTGTTCGTGTACTTGATGACACTGCAGGATGTGTGTGAAAGATAAGTGCAAGTATTTTGGAAATAAGTGAATTATTAATCTTGTGGTGAACTCATTTAGAGATAAAATGATACAATGTCTAAATAGCCTTCGGTATTATCTTCTTGGAACATAATAGGTTCTTTTTAACTTGAACTCATAAATCAATGTAGCCAATTTCATATCTGTACGTGGACGAGGCTTATCGCAGACCTCCATTGGTGCGTTTTGCGCGGCTCAGGAATCAACCTATCTCAGGAGCGCAGTTGATTTAGACGGCTCTCAATCTGAAATTCTGCTACTCATTATTTTACTCTGTTGATGCCAAATGTGAACAGTATGCAGAATACAGATGAAGGATGAAGTCATTTTTTAAAATCCAACTCAGTTTATTATTTACCAGATACAGACTTGAAAACTGGACAAACTGGACCCATTGTTGCAGTAAAGGTAGACCACCTAATGTATTGTCTCCACCTATAAATGCAGAATCTAGTCCCCGTTTCTTGATCCTGGAGCAGATGTACTGATGATTGAAGTTTTTCTGTGGACTGACTTCTGTGGGTTTTCAGTTTGCATTATAATACCACCTACTGTCACTTCCATGCTTGTGCAGCCTGCTTCATGCAGCTGATACGGCACATCCAGCCATAATGTTTCTTCTAACGCTACGATGCTACTTGTCCTCAGATGATATCAGTTTGAGCTCGGTCCAGTTCAGCTGGATGGGACTAATAGAAGATGACAGACGAGCTCAGTAGTGGGGCAGCTTGCGCAGATGTCAGTGACGATTTCACTTAATTTCAGACCAGACAGAAGAGAACCTGACAGATTAAATGACTAAAATGAATTAGCAGAAGATGCAGCTGGGTTTGGGTCACTTTGGCTGGCCCACATTGTTGTCGCTTTGTGATTTGATTATCCATCTACAATTCACTACAGCATCCATTACTGTGCGTCATGTCCAAAATGTGCATACGATTCTCTGTTCTCAGAAATTTATGTACAAATCATTCAGGACATAGTTATGACATACATATCACAAAAATAACTGTGTAACTGCTGCTGATCCTCATGAGCCAAAATGTTCGTGACTGAATTAAAGTCTGGATTTAACGGTAGTCAGCCTTTAGAAGAGTGATCAGTTGTAAAAACAACACTGACATGTAAATTTACAGTATAGACAACAAAGCAAAACACTGTGTTAGTTGATACTGCACTAACATAGTGCATAAAGGGAGTCTGTTTTGGCAAAAATGAATTCACTTTAATCCACTTTCAAGAATTCATTTTTCCTCTGTGAGAATTCCCCAGCTGTTTTTAGCCCACTGTACATTTGTTCTGTAAAAATCAAACCACAAAAGCACACACACTACATGTAGAGGCACAGGGCTTGGTTTGAAACAGCATGAGCATCTTGCAGCTGGAATGACCTTGGTTTGTCTCAGGAGGTCTCTGAGTTGCATAAGCTTCAGTTGTGGTCTCAACGGCAGAATAGTCACATGTCTGCATCTCCATCATAGGCTAGTGCTAAAGCCCTTGGGGTCCTGCCAGATATTGGATCATCCTTAGGGTTTTTGCTGGTAGAATACACACATGCACACATTAATCAGACAAAAAACAGTATTTCATACACTTCCAATTTACACCACTAGAGGGTGGCACTTTTCTAGGAAATGATCCGCGATTATAACAGGTTCTGTTTCAAGTTTAAGGGTTTTGGTGCCACATTAAGCTTTAAAGTATATATATATATTTATATATTAATTTATGGGAATATCACTTCCCTGACAGCTAAATAAGCCCTTCATGGCAACTGATGTAAATGTACGTACACATTTATAAAAGTTTGGGTTCAAATTTGTATCAGTTGTCATTTTTGACAATTGTAATGTTTTAATGTTTACAGATTAAAGTTAAGTTGAGCACTGTAAGGATGTGAAAACGTCTTCTCTGACAATCATTACACAGTAACAACATTGTATATTTCCCATAACTTTTAAGTTTAGTTAAACTGAGACAACTTTCGCTAATACCATAACACTTTAATAAGTTATATTTATTTCTGGCCCTTTCTGGAGTTTTATTTGAGTATTTATTTACAACAGATTTATGATAATTATGATTTTATGAAAACCTATATCAATGCAGTGACTCGTTTATTTATTCAGTCATCTTCAGTAATCGTATTATCTTGACCGCACGCACCCATTTTCACCCTCATGCGCACCTAAGTAGAATTCTCTCCTGGAATCTGTTATGGTCAAAGTGGCAGTATTGCACCTTTACTCTTGTCTTGTTTTTGTGGAACGGCCATGTTTATTATTTAAGATTAAGAAACAATTACAGTCTATGTACAAGCATTGCCATCACTACATACTGTTAACATTGATAGTACTCTATACTACACTTACCACAGTAGAAAGGACATTGCGATGATGAGGAGGATCATGATGAATCCACCTGCCATTAGCCCGTACACCCACAGCCTGACCCGCCCATCTGGTAATTAACATAGAGAAGGCAGCTTCATATAAATGACCCTTACTTGCTGATCTCTGAGCAGCTTTGCGAATGCAAAACTGGAATAGAGAAAACTGGTTTTCTAAGACAAGAGCCCATTGGTGTTCAATCCCAGTACTGTTTTCCTTGCAATAATGCAAACGATTCATCTCAAGAGAAAATTCCAGACTTCTGAATGATGTGTTAGAGCACGGAAAACACAGAAATATGCTGGACAATGAATGAGAACCATTGTAGTAGTATTTTTTTGTAGATGAATGCGGCTTTTTCCACCTGGGCTGAGCGGCTGCAGAGTCCAGGCTCTACTCTCGTCCTGTTTGTGCATGCGCCTCAGACGTCCCCCGCTTCTCTTCGCATTCACTTTCTTATAGTTCGGCCCTGGGGTTTTTGTACAGTAATCCAAGAAGCCATTAGAGGTCATGACCTCGGTGAAGCCCTTCTCACAGCCACACATCCCACTCTGATAGAGAAAAGCAGAGAGTAACTGCTGTGTTGTCATGAACCCGGTCACACTTTTGTGTTTTGTGCAGAAGTGATTTGGTTTTTAGATTTTTCTGTCAAGTATTGGATGATGGTCAGATATATCCAGTGTGAATGTGACAACGAGAGGTGCGAGTTATCACGCCTGATGCTTTACAGATATAAAGATAATTAAATTTTAATGCGCTTGCATTGACATGGAATACAAGTCATCTCTAGCTACTGTAAAAACATTGGTATCACAATCAGGTTAAATCCTTATATCGTCATAGTTATTTGACGTAAATTTTTTATTTTTTTTTGCAAAAGTTTGCTTTTATAGAAATATACTGATGTGTAACGCTGAACCATTCTACATGCCTGCTGATTCATTTATAAAAGGATCAATAAACTTATTTATCTTTATATATCAGCAGTACAACAAAAAAAATCATGTTGGACAAGATGACAAAATGTGTTGCAACCAAAACCAAAGCCATTGTTACCTGTGTACAGAAGGAGAACGGCTTGGTACATGGTGTATTGCACTGATGCACAGTGGAGGGTTTATTGTGAGGAAAACACCCTCCTAACAAGAAAAATTAGTTAGTGTTAATGTTATCATAACCATTCCTTCATTCATCTTCAGTAATCAAGGACATGGTATGTGTTAGTTTTATAGAAATACATAAAAGAACAGTTCATGACTTTTAGAGCCCTCAATTCTTAATTTGGGATTAAAAAAATTGACATCCTTCTCCACACCAGCACACCCTCTGCAGAAACTAAACACAAGGTGTCGCATAGTTATTCACCCCATTAGTCATTAGTCTAATTACATGATGCGGCATATTATAATATACACAATTATACTATGATGCTACCACCACCATGCTTCACTGTGAGGATGGTGTCCTTGGTGTTTTGAGTGCTATTAAATTGTGTGACTTATAGTTCTGGAAACACTTTTAAAACATGACAAACTGCACATTTGAAACACATTTAGGCTGTCTAACAGTTATAGCAATTCACTGGAGAACTTTCTCACTATTGTAATGCCTACTTAAGGATCATAAGCTCACAAGTACCATCTACAGGAAAAACTAATTAGACTGGCACTATATGATACTTAAATAATGTGCAAATAGCATTACTACCAGTGACATTAACCCCGTCAGAGCGCTGACACCACACTGCTCTCTGATTATCTTTCCATTCGCCTGTGACCCAGTCATAACTGAGACAGGTTCCTCCTGCACATGGACACACACACATGGACAAAAATGTTAATAAGTATACATTTTTTAGTTAATTTCATGGCTATCTGGCATCCTTCATGATGCCATCTAGGTAATGCAACTCTAGTGCATGAGCAGGCCCATTGCTGCCACCTCACTGACACATCTAACCACTCACGTTGGCATGGGCGTGTTTCGTAGACTTGACTCGGACAGGAGGCCTTGTTCTCTGGGACCTGGACGATCACTGCTCTGGATCGAGCCTGGTGCCCCAGCGTCTCAAAGCTCCGTCCGTCCAAACAAAGCAGCTGGCACACACTCCATGGTGACCAGTTGGTCAGATGGCAGTCTCCTGATGACATGTAACAAGCAAAGAAAATAATTAAAGTTTATGTTCAATGTAAAATAAAAGCATCATTAAATGAAATAAGGTGATTTTAGTCCCCATATGACACCCATCCTTTATCTCCACATATGCGAGCATGACGTATCAGTCTGTTTATTAATCTAAATAATATTTAGACAGACGCCATTTGCACCTGGGTGAAAATAGAAATGTGTACTATGTTTTATAAGCCATGGAATAAGCACACTATAAAGAGATAATTACTTAAAAAATGTTCTACTAATTAATTAGTAGAATATACATTTGCCAATATCAACAGCAATGACATTAGAAGTGCCCTGTTTCTCAAATTGTGAATATTCAGAAGGACTTCACGATCACGATCTCGAGGAAAGCATTCTGTTTTTCCCTTCCAATATTTTGGTTACATAACTTGGATAAAACTGATTTTGCCTCTAGCTACATCTCCTTCCCTTACAAAAAAAGCAGCATATATACAGTAAGGTTCCCTCAATACAAGCAAACTTGTAATTTAACTTGGTTTCTGGTTTACACAATATACTAGGTAATTTTGGTCTAGCTTGCTAGTAGTTTGTTTTAAATATAATATGTAAAAGATTACATTACCTACTGGTGGAGAGATAACATTAGCGAAATTCACAACTAGCTGGCAAAATTAGTAAAGTGCTGTGTTTAGGTAGCTTGCTACTGTAGCTAATGAGGCTAAATAATGGCATATACTTTCTTTAACAAATACGGGCACTTGTGCTTTTTTGGTGTTTGGTGATGATGTAATTTCCTGTACTCTGTGGCCTTCTAGGTGCCAATACATGAGAGAAAAGAAAATATTTTAAAATATTAGCCTTGTTATAAAGTTAAAATAAATACTGGAAAATAACAGAGCTTATTCTATCAATCTATCAGTCTTTTCCAGGATAATGTCTAGGTAGTGTCATGTGTTTTTCACCTGGGCAGGGAATGGAGCAGGGCTGACGGAGTTCTGTCCCCATGGCTTTGCTAAGTCCGTTTTCCAAACAGTGCTCCTCCTGCACTGCTTTTGGATGAGGAGGCCCGGAGAGGGATCCCCAGTGCACCACGCATGACACATTCCTCTCCTTCACCCCTTCACCACAATCCGCACCCTAAATATGTGCATACACACGCTGGCAAGGCTGTTATGGTAAAGGCTTCATGATATATTTGAAATGGTAGTCTGGATAGTATTTGCAGGAGTGCAGCACACAGGGGATTATCAAGGGTCCTTAGTTTTCCTAATGGAGTTCTACACTCTGAAATAAGAGTATTACACCATGTGTGCCTTTAGTATGTATCTTTATGAAAGGTCCA
This sequence comes from Notoglanidium maculatum, assembly GCA_030068355.1. Taxonomy (NCBI): domain Eukaryota; kingdom Metazoa; phylum Chordata; class Actinopteri; order Siluriformes; family Auchenoglanididae; genus Notoglanidium; species Notoglanidium maculatum. Next base: position 3,912,847 of record JAQQZX010000007.1, on the reverse strand, counting down.
TATAGTGTTCTACTTGTTAAGCTTTACTCTAAAAGCTTGTGCCTTAAATGTAATTTTCTTACTTTATTATTATTTTTTGAAGCATACACTACATCCACATTTTTAGATGAAGGATACATATGATACCCTTTGTTTTTCTTAGCGTGTACTTGGAAAGCTTTCTGAAAGTGAAATGTACTGTTGTAGCACAGAGTCCCCCCTGTGGCACATTATTACTCAGGCACTGAAAATATTTTATCCCTGACACACCAGCTTACATCCAGAGTTATATTAGTATTTACTGACACATTCTGCTTTATTTTACGTTTGCTATTTTCTCATTTTGAGAAAATTTTATGACTACGGTGGGGTCGTATGAGATTAAAGCTGGAAAAATTTATAAGGTACATCTACTTCACAATTGCACTTAAGGGTATAATCAGTATTTTCTTTTTAAAGAAACTAACTTCTCTGAAACTTGAAGCTTAGGGGGAATGTGATATCATTGATTTTGACTGTTGCATGCTTGTTGGTGCCAGCAGGGTTGGTGTGAGTATTTCAGAAAATGCTGATCTTCACACACAACAATCTGAGGTAACATAGAATGGTGCAAAAAAAAAAAAAAAGTCCCAAAACACAACAACAACAACAACAGCAAAAAAAAAAAAAAGCCTCACTGAGGGGCAGTCCTAATGACATCACATTTCCCCCCATGTTTGATGCAACAAGGTGCAAACTGTTATGTTGTGTGAGTGTGCATGTGTATGTAAACTGTACAACAGGAATTGCACCGGTACCTCCACCCTGCATGAGTTCCAGTCTCCCAGCATCCAGCTGTAGCAGGGCCTAATGGGACACGGCTTTATTTGAGAAAGCTGAGAGGGACACGGCCTTCCACCTTCTCCTGCCTGATGTAGAACTAATCTGGAGCGTGTCACCTGACCTGAATAACCACACACACACACACACACACCCCACAACATTATATTCCAAGGAGCAGCAGCATTATTTATGTGGTTAGCTGTAATAAGCACCTGAGGCAAAGTTTCCTCCATGAGTGTAATGGAGGCCCACGTGTAGATGTATGGCCCGATTAACAGTTTTTAATTAACTCATAATGAGTCGAGTCTTTAGAGGATTATGGGTCTGTGTGACATCAAAGGTAACACTGTCTTTTTTATGTTCTTAAGTGCATACAACACAGCCAGATCAAAGAAATGCACAAAAGCGTAAATTAATAGATTTTAGTAACATATCATTTCACATTATTGCAATTATTTTTTATCACAAGCTCATTTTCAGTTGGTCAGAAAGAAAGGTTCATGCCTAGCCTTTTAATAAGCTTTGCTTGCAAAGTGAGCAATGCAGTTCTGACATCATCTGGTAACTGGGCTTGATCTGCTGGCCCATATTACTATATTACAGTACTTTTAGCAACAGTTGTGATAAAATGTGATGGAAATTGGGTGCATTTCTTGACTGAAACATTATATGTGTTGAGTTACAAACCATGCACAGTGAATGTACAGTATATTTTTAAATAGTAAACATTTTGCATATTTCAAAGAGTACATAATACTTAAACCAAGCATCAGTTTATGAACAATATGTTTGAATAAGCAAGAATAAGACTGAGCATTTTTATTGTGCATACTGGATATTTATATTAATACGCTACGTTTGACTACGTGTCCTCCCAGAACAAACATCAAACAGTTATTAATAAAGGTAAGATTTGACTTGTAACCCATACAACTGTCCCTTTACTATGTCCAGGGATATGAGAGTAACATGCATGCATTACTGGTAATTAACATGATAATGCTTGATGCCATGACAGCTAATGTGCTATACGGAAATTCTTTTTTTTATATGTTTAGCTAATTTAGTCAGCATATGCTTAATGACAGGTGATGGAAAATGCTCAATTCTGATTGGCTGGAAGGTTCATTATTGTCTTATTTTCTAAAGAATTTCGCTATACACTAGATTTTCGCTATACACTAGATAAAGTAGCCCCAATTAAAAGGAAAATAATTAGAAAGAAAAAATTAGCACCCTGGTATAATGATGACACGCGCTCCCTAAAACAGACCACTCGCAAATTAGAACGCAAGTGG
>JAQQZX010000007.1:3840803-3873213 GCA_030068355.1 Notoglanidium maculatum | reverse complement strand
TATATATAGATAAATGTATAAGTTTATATTCAGAATTTATATACTTTTGTGAAGCTGCTTTGAGACAATGTCTGTTGCTAAAAGTGCTATACAAATAAAATTGAATTTAATTGAATTGAATTCTTCTAGGATAACTTTGTACATGGCTTGATTCATGCGTCCTTCACAAACACAAATCCGCCCCATCTGGCACCTGGCTTCTCCAGGTCTCCATATTACCATTAGAAGACCAGGTCATGGGAAAAGCTGAAAATTGGTCTCATCAGAGAAGATGACCTTATTCCAGTCCTCTGTGGTCCAAACCTTATGTTCTTTAGCAAACCCCAGCCTGGTTCTTCTTTGCTAATCGCTGATGAAGGGCTTTTTTCTAACTTTGCATGACTTCAACCCTACCCTGACTTCAATCCGAACCTGTTTTGAATTGTCCTTTTTGAATTGTGTGTGTGTGTGTGTGTGTGTGTGTGTGTGTGTGTGTGTGTGTGTAATAAAATAAATTATGCACTGCTTTTTCAAACTTTTATTACAATATATTATAGTTTGTAGTAACATTATTTAGCCATAAAGACTGAATCCATTGGTTTTGAAGTAGATATATCAGGTTTGTCTTTAGTGTATTGACATTCATTTTGTGTTGGAATTCTGTTTACCAATGCCACAACTTGATTGGCTCTTGGCCTCTCTTGATTGTGTCTTACTTAACCAAATGATGGCCACCTGTCTGCCTAGTCCCAGGTCAGTTTGTGAGAAGTTTAAGGCACTGTCTGCTCCCCATTTCAATCTTCTGTTGTACTGTATAACAAATGGTAAGTTGGAATTTTTGTTTATGCCAGGCAGTGGATGGAGGATAAGGGCAAGCACAGAATGTGTTTTTCCTACAGTGAAACATGAAGGTTCATTGGTAATGGTATAGAGGTGATTTGGGGGAGGAAGATCTTGGGTAAGATTTAGTCAAATTAAAGGGATAATGAAAAAAGAAGTGTATCACTCAATTCTTTAACATCACACAATTCCTTCTGTTTTATGTATCATTGGACAAAATTTCATTCTTCAAGAGGATAATGATCCTAAGCATTTTTCAAAATTTTGCCAAATTATATCCAGTCCAAAGAAAAGCAGAAAGTTTTGCGAATTATTTCTTGGCCTCCCCAGTCTCCAGATTTTTTTCCCATTGAGCTGGCATGGGATGAGCTGGACTGACAAGTTCGAAATGAGTGTCCAGCAAATCAGACAGAACTGTTTGCATGCTTGAAAAGATGCTGGGAGGGTTTGGACAGAAGTTATGCTGGAAAACAATTTTTGGAAATAACTTTCTGCAAATCTGTATTGCTGTGATTAAGGCAAGGGGGGGGTTATGTTGAAGAAACTTGTATTTCGGTATTCAAATTCATTAAATTGCACTTATAATGTATATTGTTTCACTACACTTCAAAAGCAGCCAGTTGCATTTGTTTTATATATTTCTAATATATTCTTGCAATAAAAGTTTGCCAAAGTATCATATATATTTTTTTTAAAAATCCGAGAGTTGGCCCCAAATATATACAGTATATATATGTGGAAGACCAAGTCCCTCCATGGAATGTACTACGGGCAGATACAGGAAATGCCTGACATCCTATCAGGCCTAGGAAAAGCAGGCCTGAAGGACAGCATAGAGGCTCTGATCATAGCAGTACAAGAACAGGCCCTAAGCACCAGATCTGTCAGTCAGGGGCTACCACAGTAGGCAGGATCCAAGGTGCAGGTTGTGCAAAAATGCCCTGAGACTGTCCAGCACATAGCAGCTGGGTGCAAGATGCAAGCTGGGACAGAATACACTAAAAGGCATAACCAAGTGGTGAGGATAGTGTACAGTAACATCTGCAAGTATAAGCTAGGTGCTCCCAAGTCTCAATGGGAGGAACAACGGTGCTAAGATCGTGGGGGACTTCAGGTTCCAGACAGATAAGCAGCTGCTGACTAACCAACCAGATACAGCAGGTGGTTGATAAGGAGCAGAAAACAACAGTAGTGATAGTTGTGGCAACCCCAAATGACAGTAACATCAGGAAGAAGGAGCATGATTAGATCAAGAAGTACCAAGGAAGGAACAAGGAATGTTCCTGAAGGAACAACTGGAACAGATGTGGAAGGTGAGGTCCAAAAGTGGTCCCAGTGGTAATAGGAGCATTAAGAGCTGTAACTCCCAAACTTGGAGAGTGGCTCCAACAGATTCCAGGTACAACAACTGAGGTCTCTGTCCAGAAATGTGCAGTTCAAGGAACAGCTAAGATAAGATAAGATACTGCCTCATACTCCCAGGCCTCTGGTAGTGGACCCAAGGTTGTGGAAGATATACACACGTACCACCCCCCAAGTAGGGGAGGTGAGAGGAGGATTATATATATAAAATTGTGATATTATAATAATACACAATTATACACAATTTTCTGTGGTATTGGATTTTTGGGTTTTATATATATCCAAATAATATACATGACAGCTAATATATCTTCACTACTATTTAGAAATACAATATGATTCACATAATTTGAAGAAAATTACTTCAGCTGCATTGTACTCTCTGCCAAGGGCAAGTAGTTTCTGCTGCAAATTCCTCCTTTCTTACCCCTGCTCTCTGTCTGCTGCATGTAGGCTCTCATGTGTCAAGGGAGATATACACTTTAAGAGACTGCTGAACATGGCAAAGTGGCAGATTTATATACCCTATATATTGCATACTGCACCAAGTAATAATGTATTACAGATAGACAACAGTCAGTATCATATTATTATAAGGCCTATATTACATTGAAATTATCCATGTTAAAAACAACCTATGTGTCTTGGACACCTTATGCAGCGCTTGTCATTTGATAATCAGGCTCAGCAAATATGGCAGAAAACATAGCACAAGCACAGAGCTGAATGTAATGCAGTAAAGTAAATTTCTGTCTTCACATTTAGTCAAGTATAATCAAAAAGCAATCTTCAGTAAAATTTCTCTTATGGATATGTTCGCCTCCGCTTTCCAGTGCCAATTCATTCTTCTTACCTTCTCACTGCTCACTGTTTTTTTTAAATGCTTGGTCTATAGGTGTTTGCACCATTGATTTTTTTTTATTCCGGTCCTACTTGGTCCTTCAGACATTCTATTATTCCACTCCTGCAAAACATTTGAGCAAAAAGTTGACTTTTTTTGTCAGGTACTGCAGAACCACGGTCTTCTAGCTTGGTTTTACCAGCTTGGTAACATAAGTTTTCTTGCAAGTTGTGACTTGCATGTGCACATCATATCTCATATATATTCACTGGCCACTTCAGTGTACAAAAAACCCTGTATGCTTGTTTGGCCAATCATTTAACAGCAATGCAAATCATAAACTCATGCAAATACAAGTTCATTAATGTTCACATCAAACATGAACATTTCAGTGACCTTGGCATGATTGTTGGTGCCAGATGTGCTGGTTGTTGTATTTCAGAGACTGCTGATCTCCTGGGATTTTTAGGCATGAAAGTCTTACACAGAATGGTGGGGAAAACAAATGAACATCCAATGAGGGGCTGTTTTGTTGGTGGAAAGCTATGTTTATGAGAGAGGTCAGAAGAGAAGGCTAGATTGGTTCAAGCCACTAGAAAGACCATGGCATCTCAAATACCCAGCTGTGGTGAGCAGAAAAGCATTAAATCTTGAGTTGGGTGAGTAAAAACTGCAGAACACCACACAGTAATCCACTTGACTGAGCAGTTGAAGATTGGAAAAAGAGCAGGCAACATCACCATTTGATGATCCTGGTTATACTGTATAGTATTAAATTAGACTGACTCATTCAAATGTGTTTCAGGAAGTGTGTAAAGCCAAAAATAATGCATCGATATGACAAAGAAAGGCTTTAAGGAAGCAAAAAACTGATTTAATTTGGGTTAAAAAGTGCAATGGAAATACAGTAATTGGGTAATTGGCATAAATATCACAGTTATTTCTCTATATAACTTATTAAGCTTTCACAAACAGGTAAGAAATAAATGAGTACAATAAATGACTAAATACCTATATCGATTCTAGCTCATACATCAGTCATGGAAACATTCAGTGATGGAAATATTCATGTTGTTCACCTACAACATGCTATGTATAAACTGATTTGGGCCAGTATTAGCAGTATGCATAATATGCCATTTTGAACACAGGAAAACATGCTGATTTGGTGCCCACCCCATCACAGAAAGTTTTAGTAGCAATTCATTATAGTCAAAATTGAACACATCTGCCAGTAATGTTTGGCTCTTCTTGAAGAGTGTGATTAGCTGAAACAGGTGTGTAACATTAGAATTGATCTTTAACTTTGCAGGTGACAGATTTCCAGCAACTGTGATGACAAATTGATGTTGTGCAGAATATTTCAATCTCGAGCTTATTTCAGTGCTCAAAACCTCTACTGCACAGAAGCAGCCAGTAACAGACAGTGCTAATTTAAGTGAACCTGGCTCTCTATGTCCATTAAATATTCCAATTTCAAGACCAATTTGGAAGTTAATTACATCAACAACAATCCAAAGCCATGCATGTGCATGTGTGTGTGTGTGTGTGTGTAGGTGGCACTGTTTATTTCTTATCCTTTCTGCAATAATAAATGAATTAAACAATAAATGAATTAAACAACAATTAAATGAATTAAAAGCATGGATGCACTTAATTAATAAAGCAAAAGGAACCTACTAATTTCAGAACAATCTAAATATTATCTAATCATTTACAGTTTCAATATTTGTGTTCAATCATTTTGGTTCATTTATCACATTAGTGTAAAAAAAAAAAAAAAAAAAACTGGACTAAGCAGGTTTCCGAAATAAGCCCATCAACTTCACTGTGGGATTTGCGGCTATTATCATGTCCCATTTGATTGTCATTCCAAATTTTTTCTGTCCTGAGAGGGCTATCTTTCTTATTCTTCCATTCTGTCTATCTCTTTCATGCTCTCCGTCACCCACAAATGACAGAGAGACAGGCAAAAAAAAAAAAAACATTGAAAAAAAGTTGTAGAAAGAAAAGGTCAAAAAGGGAAAGGAGTTAAAACTGGAATAAAATGTAAAGGTACTCAGCAGTACCACTACAGATGTGCTTTCAGCATGTCCTTCCACTTGATCTTTCATGTCAAATGAGACAGGCCATCACTGCAATACTGAAGTTGTCATGGCGATAGAGATGTCTCATTAGCGGAGGGGATGTTTGCCTGGTAATGAAATGTACATGCACAAAGACTCATGGGATATGCAAAATAAGGTGGATTGGTGCATCTTTTTGACCACAAAAACAGAGCTGCCAATCAAACCTAGGCTTTTAGGAGGAATACATTCAGAATTGATGTTGCTCTTTTCTCTTTTGTCGGTGTTTGCTTTGCTCACAACTTAAAATAATTATAAATAAGCCAGTGCCTCGTATGTTTTCTTTTACATGCAGATTAATTATAAGCGGTGTCGTTCTTTCCTGCTGTTGCTTCTGTCCAATAATCCAGCTTCCCTTTGGTTTAAAAGAGAAGGCTATTTACGATGTCCTGTTAATTACATCAGCCAGAGTGAAGGGTCTCTTAAGTGGCAGAACAAACCTAGCAAATGGCATCAACATTTTACTTTCATTTGCATACTTCTATTCCTTCCTTGCACTTTGATCCACTTAATCCTACCATTGGTCAGCCATGTGCAGTAAGGAGAAATATTCGGACCATATTTTTTTAGTCATTTATTATACTTCCAGTGCACATGTACATTCCTTTGAAATTTAAACATGTAATCTGTTTAAGACATTATACATGTAATATCTTTTGAAAACAGAATGTTAATGCTTACAAATATATACTAAGATTTGCATTAACAAAAAAAAAGTTAAAAAAAAAAACCCCTCAATTTCTAACACAAACACTATGCTTTGTACTTGTAACTTGCTGCATAGTCATTGTTGGAAATTACATTAGTTGGAATTAATTAGGTTTATGAAATATTGTGTTAAATTTTGGCCCATTCCTCTTGGAAAACCATTTTCAATTCATCTGATCGACTTGCAAATTCAGACTCCACCATAAATTTTCAGTGGGATTTAAGTCAGGAAATGCAAGGCATTCTTGAGTTATTTTGGCTGTATTTTCCAGGTAATTGTCTTGTTGAAACATTCATCTTCGCCCCAGTTTCTTGGCCCATGAGACTAAATTCTTCCACCCCATTCATGTTTCCTTCAGTAATGTGTAATGCCTCGGTCTTTGCAGAGAAGCAGCCCTATATCATGATGATTCCACCTCCATGCTTCACTGTAGGTGTGGTATTCTTGGGATCATACACTCAACCCTTTCTTTGAACCGTAGTATATTATTATAAAAGAGTTCTGATTTGTCTAAATGCTTTTTGATGCACATCTCTGTGCTTCTATTTTTAGCAGAGAAGTTTAAGGGTGTAGGAGTGAAAACGTTTAGGGGTGTAGGAGGAGGGAGTGGAGATGATTGTGGCACAGTTGTGGCACATTGCTTATTGTGCTCTGCATAACTGTTGTTCCTACTGCTTTCAGGTTGTCCTGCAACTCTTTTTGAGTGACTGACGACTTATCTCTTACCTTTCTTTTTATTGGACATGGAAAGTGCATGCACAGAAAATCCACACATACAGTAACCTGAGCTAGGGATTGAAATTAAGACACTGGAGATGTGAAGATGTGCTGCCCTACTGTATATTTGGTAAATTGAATACCTTATTTGCATCTATGTCTTACTTATTTGAGTAAATTTGAGAGTTTTTTTTAATATGGGGTCATTCTTGTTTCAATCATTGGTCTAAATGTGATGTACAGTATCTATTAAAATTTAATACAAATGTATTACAGTTAGAAATTGGGTAAAATGTGAACATGTTACATAAATGTATGTTCATTTTATATTAATTTTATAAAGAGTATTTTTTACAATTATTTTTTTAACCAGAAGAAATCTTTTTTTTTTTTTTTTACAGTGGAGATCATATAAGCATTGGTTAAAGGAGACTGTTAATTATGTTCAAAGCAATATCATTGTAGGAATTCCTAAAGAATAGAACCAGGACATTAAACCTTCCAAGACATCCCTGCGAGACAGTAAAACCATGTCCAGTTGGAACTCAAGCAAACAGTATGAAATGGCCAAGAATAGCTTGTATGTTGCCAGTTGTCCTGCTTGAAAGACACACTAGTTTCCATGGTGCTAAGGAGCTGTGTAGCGTGCTCAGTGACGCTCCAGCTGGGCCGTAGGGTCTGGGCACTCTTCTCACATTACATGCACAGATGGACTAACTGTAATTCTACAACTGCCGTAGACTCACCCTGATCCAGGAGCTGTGAAGAGGAGGATCAATACCGCTTTGTACTTATTTGCTGTGTACATTTCTTTATGAATTGTTTTGGCAAACCTTTGAGAACATAGTCATGTCTACAATCTTGATGAGCACAGATCTACCGAGTTTCAGTTTTCCAGTGGTCTCTTTGAGATCTGAACTTGTCTCGGTATCTAGCAGATATACCGCACGTTCTACGTGTACTGGAAACCACATGTGTACATTGTTTCCTCCCTCTTCTCTGCATGTAGCATATTTAATGCAATTATTATAATCACCTACATCAAGGGAACTAAGGAATGAAATTAAATACAGGTTATTTGAAATGAATAGGACCCTAAAGAAAAGGCATGAAAGTGGTATTTAACTTTCATATGGAAGTAAGGAAGAATCTCAGAAGCCATAAGAAGTTCATTAACATGAACATATGGCATCATTCTTAGTAACTGCCTGGTCAGGGTTGCAGAGGTTTTAAATTAGGCTACTAGTTTGTTTATAATTTATAATTACATTTTTGAAAACATCATGGACAGTTACAAACAAAAGCAAGTCCCATACACATCTCATAGGGTTTCAACAAACAAACAACCTACTTCTAGTTTAGACCATAGCCAATTTGTGTTTAAATTGGAATGTAGATACAGATTTTTTTGGTATTGTGGAGCATCACACAGATACAGACAGTGGCATTGCACTACACTACGGAGCTTAGAAGCTTACAAAAATATTTGGATATGGATTTTACATACATGTCACATTTAATACATTTGTCTGTGTTATACTTTATAAATTTGCGTTTTTGCCAGAGTTTTTCCATTTAAAAAAGATATAATTCAGGTTATTAAGATTTAAAAAACAGACCTCTAAATATAAATCAAAAATTCAAATACCAGAAATACAGATTCTATGCAAATTTGGCCAAAGATGAAGCATCCATGATTCCCAGGGATAAACAGATGCTTTCAGAGAGGTCAAACAAATCAAATTTTTAGGTTTTACTCAAATAGCTAATTTTCTACAGTGATATTAAACACATAATGCTAAATATATGATCATGTAAAAGTTAGTTTAAGTAAAGCTAGTCTTAGGAGGCTGGTAAAGCCTTTTAATAGGAATTTAGTTATTTCAGTTGAACAAAAGCACACTTACCTCTTTACAGCTCAAATCTTTTGTTTTGACTCCATTGAACTCCATTGTCTCTTCACTTCACTTCACTTCACTTTGCAGTCATATAAGCTTGGAGGATGACTGTGACTGGTTAAATGCCTGGGATTCTCAGATGCATTATTTTTTGGCCTAATTTACATAAGTACATTTTTGAGATTTTAATTTAGGATTCAGATTTTGGTTTCCAAGCTCCATTCTACAGCCCGAATGCTCACTAACTACATGCAAAATTGATCAAATTCCACATGTAAGAAAACAAATCAACCCCCTTTATTTGGGACTCAAATACCTGCCTTTCATCAAGCATTTTAAAGGACCTTTAAAGAAGTTATGTACATGTATTTATTTATTTATTTATTTTTTAATCTGTGGTGCACATGCTAGATGCTAGAAGATAAAAGCAGAATAAAAATGTTCCCAATTCAACAGACTTGAATCTGTTATTTTTCTGGTTAATCTGGAACACAATCATGCTTCCTGACTCAAAACCCAAACAGATGGATGCCACTGAAAACTGTACTTTTCTTCTTCTTATTATTATTTTTTTTAACATTGATGGATTTTAATGCTTCCAAAATCATAACTATTATGTTCAATTTTTGATGTGCGAATTCATGTACTTATGCACTTACTTTATTAACCCAAAACCCACCAATATCTCTAGCCCTTAGAATCAAGAGCTGAATTAAGCATTCATACCTTCTTTACCAGTCTCAGCTCAATTGCAGTTTCTGAAATGTCTAAAAATTGAGGCAGACAGAAAGAAATGAAACTGCACCTGCTTTCCATGAGAATGGACTCCTCTTTGGAACATCCGTGCTTGCTGCGGTTGCAATTAGGGAAAGGCAGAGCAGAGAGTTCTGGATGGAGGAGAAAAAGACCAGGCTATGCTTTAGAAACCACATCCTCCCTCATGCCCTGCTTCCTTACACCTGAAAGAAAGAGAAGCACGTGCAGCTCTGAGATTTTTGATTAGCAGTCATTAATTACAGTCCTGGAGGACTAGAATGCAGCACAGCTTGGTAATTTCTTTGCTCTAACACACCTATTTAAGCTGGTAATTATCTAGGGAGTTGGAACAGGTATCTTTGAGCAGGGAAATCAAACAGTGCAAGTGACATTGGTTTTAGATCCTATTGTAATAATCTCTACTGGACTTTCTTCTGCCCTTATTATACAGTATTTAGTTACATCTTCTGGATTGTGAGATTATAAAATAAGCGAGAAGCAATGATTAGTGTGCTATAATAATTGATGATATGTTACTTAAAGAGAGCTGAGTTAGTGGACCTATGCTAACAAATGAAGAAAACAAAACAAAGAACAAAGCCAGAACCTTCTCAAAAGGCCAAAAGTGCAATGTGCAAACAAAAGCTAACTCTCAGACATTTAATGATTCATTGAGGAAGAGACACATACAGGCACGATTCAGGAGAGAGATAATGTGCCTGTGGTCTCCTGGCTCCTGCTTGGACCAGCCATAGAAAAAGCTGTCTCAGTGGGAGAGGTGATATTTAAGATTTGAATAGGAAATTCAGTGAGAGCAGAGCAACACGCTGAATTCATTCAGCCAAAATGCATGAGTCAGATTCACACCATGCAAAACCTGGAAGACAGAGAGAGATAACATGCAGCCACGTCATTATTAAGGCTCCGGTTTTCTCTTGCCCACAGAAACACAGAACAAACTAAAGCAGACATGAGGTACACTGCTCATTAAGCCAATGTCCTCCTGAAAATGTCTTTTAGACTAGAAGCAGACAAGTGATGCCAAAACAAATTGGAAAAAAGGACCTATTTTTGTGGCTTGTAGTCTTGTTAAAGGTGATTTCCCTAACCCGACAGATGTCAAGTTAACCTCCAGAGGACGACATCGAATCAGTGATCAATACTGAATCTTCTTCTGTGTTCCTTTCAATACACATGGCAGCATTTTTAAGCAAATCAAGGGGCTACAAAAATATAAAACACTAACACACTGTCACATCTCTTAATGGAGAAGAGAGAGCCGAATAATTGTATATATTATAAGTAAAATATGTGTGGAATTTTCTTCTGAGATGAATTTATGTGCACAAGAAGGACCATGGTTGATTAAGCACAAGCCAGATAGACAAACAGGGAAGACATATGCTGTGAGAGTGGGAAAACCACAATATAAATATTGTGCAATCTGTTGGTGAGTAACTGTTAATTTGCTAAGTTCATTGTTATTCTACATGTCAGATTTCTTTAACCTGCTCTGGATGTAATTGTCCTTGTTTTAAGGAACCTGGAAAAGCAGACACACTATTAGCCTGAAATCATTAGGCTGAGTATTTAAGTCTGCAAAGCCTTCAAGTGTGTCTGAATGCTATCAGACACATCCAATTAAATCATTGCAATGGTGTTTGCTCTCTCTCTCTCTCTCTGTTTCTCTCTCTCTTTCTTTTGTGCTGTTCTGCAAACTAGAATCTGATCTAGTTGAAATGCAATCAACTGCATTACATACATATAACAAGGCACTTTTGGACTGTTTAGTCTTTTCTTTGAGAAAAACTAGTGTTATAGTTATTCCGAAAATCCTTTGGATCATCTCTAATCTGTCTCTTGAACTTAGATGATTTGATCCCATTCCCAGTTGCATGCCAGCTCTCCTTCTGCTTTCTCTCCCATTTACACTTATGTGCTATTTTGCCACGTCATCCTCCACTGTTTGAGAACAATATTCATTTCTGTTTGTGGAGTTCATAAGTAGAGCATAATTACAGAAGTTATTGAGTCCTTCAGGCATGAGACACCGAGTCCAGTAATAGCTCTCTTCAGCTCTCAGTCCTTCAGCTTTATTTCTGTCTGCCTGCATATCACAAAAAGGCTGCAGATTGACACTTAGCATTGACCTAGACACTGTAGGTTCACAAGATTCCTGGCCAAGCTTGAGTAATTACAAAGCTAATCATATCAGACACAGACCCATTTACAGACACATGCACAAAGAGGGACCGCGCGCTCCAAAATGTTGCCTGATTAAAACTATCAATCTCTTTTTAATTAAATTGATTTTTGAAAGAAGTATCCTTCAGAAAGTTTGATTAAACAGTTTGTTTGACCAATTAAAGGGACACATCCTTTTCATTACAGAAATCCTCTACATAAATGTCTTGTGGGTTGTTAGGAAATGGTAGTGCAGAGGAATGAACATCCATTGACCTATTTTTTTATGGTATACACAGAAGCAGTTTGACCAACACATGGACACATACAGTATTCCAACATGAGTACACTTGAATACTACAGAAAACATGCTGTTAGTAAACACATGTTTACTCTACAGTGCTGAATGATATATTCTTGAACCTGATTGGTCAGATGGTGTTGATTTGCTATAACAGCAGCTCTGACAGCAGTGCTGATTGTAAGGCAAATTACAGGTTTTTATTTATATACTCGTTCTAATACATTCTTGTTCCTATAATAACAGCTAAATCACAGATTGTGATGCTAAATCCAGATTGTGGTGCAGTTTAAATCTAAGAATAATAGATGGATTAAAGTAATGGCTTGTTATTTAAGAAAGAAAGACATATAAGCAATTACAGAGTATATGAAAACACTCAACTGGTCTACACATTTGTTTAAACTGCAGATTTTTGTGATGTAAATGAAACCAAGTAAATCATGTCAGAACAAGGTTATTGAATGTTTTTCATTTTTAATTTTTCCTATTGTTTTCACTTGAATTCTGTTTGTTGCTACATTGTCACATCATTCCACGGACTGCATTTTCGAGCAATCTCAGCGGCCTCTAAACATGGCTGCTAAGGACTGCCACCTCTCAGCACTCCTGCTCCCAGGCTCCTGATTACTGATTGTTTGCACTTGTTTTGTATTTAGGTGTTATCACTGCTCAGAGTATTTAAAGACAACTTCTTTGTTGCTTTGTGAAGTGTTAACATGTCTTTGCCAAGCCTTTGCCCATGCTATTGCCTACCTGATTTTTTAGATTATGATTTTGGACTTTGACCAACTTTTGCCTTTTGCCTGATTTGACTTTGCCTAGTGATTCATGTTTTGGACTTTGTTTCCCTGCCCACTTTAATAAAGCTCCCTTTGTGTTTACATCCTTTGCCTGCTTGCTTACATGACAGAACACTTCACCATTCACTATGGATGTAGCAGGGGAATCCAGCGAACTTTATGGCGCAGCCTTCCATGGACGGCTGCTCAGGGAGCATCACCAATGCATCCAGAAGCTCAAAGAACACTTCAGCCAACTCTCCAATGCCATCGCTCCTATGCTTAAAGCTCAGGCGGCTGCTGCTACAGTCAACAGTCCTTGCGTCACTCATCCTGACAAGAATGAGAGCAAGCCATCCAGGTGTAAAGAGTCCCTGCTCCAGAGTCTCATGTCATCTGCTGAACCCTGGGATGCAGTGGCATTTTTTCAAGTCCAGGAATCAATGCTGTAGAAGGACTGCCAGACTCTGAACATAAGCTACATCCAAGCCACAGAGGACTGGCTCGAGTCCATGTGTGTCCTTCTGGGGTATCCTCGGAGGTGGATACCCCCCAGTCTGGGGGGCTAACCCCACAGACAAGGACCTCACCATGGATCTCACTCCATCTCCCTGTGTCACTTCAGACATCAAGCCTCCTCCCTCTCTGGCCTCAGATGTGACTCAGCATCCTAGCTCCACCTCAGATATTGAGTCCATTGCTTGCTTGATGTCAGGGGCTGCTCTGCCTCCTGATCCTGCCTTGGAAGTCCCTGTGCCTCCCTACTTGACCTCGGACATCACTCTGCCTACTAACTCTGCTATGGACATCACTCCTTCTCCTGGCTCCACCTTGGACCTCATTCCTTCCCCTTGCCTTGCTGTGTACATTGCACTTCTCACCCTTCCTGCTGTGCTGTTTTCTGTCATTCCCTCCTTAGACTCCACAGAGAACACCATTCCTCCTTCTGCCCTTGTGGTTATTACTGCTCCCCCTGTGCATCACAGAGTACCTCACTCACCCTGTCTGCCTCAAGCTCTGTGTCACTTCCCCCTTGGTCTCCTTTTTTTTATCTTGCCTTTGCCTCACATTATGGGCTTTTTCTTGATGTTTACTTGCTTTAACTTCCCTGCACTTCCATCCACTGTCTGCCTGCTTACCTGACATAGTATTTTGACACACACTTTTTTGTAACATTTTGTAACAGTCAGTAAGTAAAAGGTAAAGTTAATAAACTTTACATGTTCCACAATGGGAAAGTCATCAGGAGTAAGGATGTTTCATGTTACAGTTTCTCAGTAAAAAGTTTTTTTGGTTTTAAACAAGAGAAAATGAGAGGCAAGTGAAGGAATGACTTTGTATAGGCTTTAATAGAAGTGCTAACAGCAGCTAACTTGTTTTGCATCATTAAAAGGAATTATAAACTGATAAGAAGTATGACATAACTAATTAATTAAAGAATTGTAGTTGCTGCCCACTTGCTTTGATAGAGGAATAAAACATTTTGGGATGTGCTCTTATAGAAAAACGATCAACTTCAAAATGGACACAAAGATTATTTTCCTGTAACAGCGCATCATGTTTTGTTTTGTCTCTTACTAATACACATGAAACATGAAAAAGACCACTAGCAAATAATTGTATACATTTTCCCTTACTCAAAGTCAAAGTCAACTTTGTCAATTCTGCCATATTAACAAGACACTCAAGAGGATTGAAATTACGGTTCTCTCAGACCGATGGTGAGTGAACTAACAACAGCAACAAGAAATACACAAAATTAAAAATAAAGTTAAGCTTAAGTATTAGTGTTTCAAGAATTTCAAACTTTCAAGACTTAAACTAAATACAAATTATAAAAATAAATATAAATAAGCCAGTGCAAATATAGTGGATTTACAGTGCAAAGGTGGACAGCAGCAGGTTTTGTATCTTTATAGTCTTGTAGTATGTGATATGTATTATGTAGAGTGTGTCGTATGTAGTAAGTAATATGTAATATGTATGTATGACTGTAATATGGTGGATCCACAGTGCAATGGTGAATATCTGCAGTATTTTAGTTTTTTATACTCTTTGTCCTTGTATTAAAGTGGCTATGCTGGATACGGTTGGGTGGGGGTTAGAGTCCAGACGTTTTAGGGGCAGAGGGGAGAAGGGGAGAGAGGGGAAAGTGTTCAGCATCCTGACAGCCTGAAAGATGATACTATTCTTTAGTCTGATGGAGCAGGTGGAGTACGTTCTCCCAGATGTCAGGAGACTAAAGAGGCTGTGTGAGGGGTGGGTGATGTCTCCTATAATGTTGACTGTTTGTGGGCTAGGCAGGTGTTGAATATGTCCAGTAGGGAAGGCAGTGAGGCACCAATGATCTTTCCTGCTGCATTCACTAGCTCTTTATTGTTGGTGGTGCAGCTTCCAAACCACACAGTGATGCATTACTCCACTTCCTCCAAAATTAATAATAACATTCTCATAATATAATCTCTCTCTCTACAATTTGCCACTATTTAAAGTGGCACTTGATTTGACTTGAGAATGCACCTTAACTGCTAATATTCACCTTTCCTGGAAGACTTGTTTGCTCATTTCTAATTAGCAGAACAGACAGCCTTTATCTAACCTCGCTGTTAACATTATTGCTTTAATTAACCTGGAAGACACTTGAATTAACCTCACATCATTGCATCTTGACTGTTGCCCAGCTGTTTCCCCCTTTGAAAACAAACAAAACAGCTTTCCTTATTAATATAATTCACTTTCAGGAAGATGTCTTAAATTATTATATCTGCAGTGAACTGCAGTCATGGAATACAAAAATACAAAATATGACTAGTAAAGATTACTGAAGGAAAAAAAGAGCTCTCATTTAATTATGTTATTCATAATGATGCCAGCTTTTTGTAGTCATTTGATGGGCCCAAATGCAGTCACTCAGCCACAAAAAAGGAATATAATTTGATATATGTTAAATAAAAATTGTAGAGGGCACAATACCAATTTTTTGTTTCCCAATACTGATATGATACTGAAACCTTGAGTATCAGCTGATATGCTGCTATGGTACTAAACATAATTATTCAACCAGGATTAACCAATCATGCAGTTTTCTCTTTGAAATTTGGTCAGCTAGCTGTGCTCTGAACAGAGGGATATCAAGATATGGAGGTCTACATCAGGAGGAGGAAAACAAGGGTAAATCTGAGTTATAAGGTAAGATGTCTTTTCCACTTATTACTAGCATGTCATTTGAATCATTTTCAGTGAAACTGTTATAAAAGTGTTTTCTACACCTATTACATTTATTAATATTGCATGATTGGTCAACTGTAGATTGTGCCTAAAATGATTAAATATGAATTCTGAATCCCTTCTGATTCTACTACTGTCTAACATCCATCTGAAATACATGAGTGTCACACACTTGTCTATTTAATTGTACAGATCATGCAGTGAAGTTTTTTAAGCTTATTTCCTCATCCTCCTGAAATGAATTCCTGACTACACTTCTGCCACTCTCACAATACCATGTCAGTGTTACTGTGATGAGAAATGTCAACGCTCATCAGCTGTGGTTTTTCTGGTTGTACCTTGTCATTGAGGTATAGAGTAGAGGGGTGAGACTCGGAAACAAAATCATTTGCCTATTAGGAGAAATCTCTGAATGGAGTTGAGTCAAAATGCTGAGAAATTGCTGAGAAGAAATGTCTGCCTCTTTCTCCTTTTTTAACCGAAATGCTGAATCGGTGTCAAGAATAAAAATTCATTTAATATCTAATTAGTTTTAACTTGAAAATCAGGCAGTTTAAGACTTTCATTAAGATTGTGTTTGAATGTCTGAACTGGAAAAAAAAAATGCCAGATTTACAAAAGTTTCTGAAACACTATTTCTTTGCATTCCTGGGTGCATGTAAAGTGCAAAGCCTGTTCCCAAGACAGCTTATTTGCATTTATTGATAAACCCACAAACCTCCATAAATGTTCAAGTGCACAGACAGCTGGGAGCACAAAATGAACAATCAAGGTAAAGGCTGAAAGACAGAAGCAGAAGTTATTTTGACTCACTTTTTGCCGGTGAAATACTTAAAAATATACCTATATAATATTAATAATAAATAGCATGCACCAAATCTTGAGGCATTTGTTTATGGCTTATGGCTATATGCAAACACACTGGCTGTCATGGTCTCTGCTGTCTCTCTTGTTGATTCCTTGTGTTTTCCTGTTGCCATTTTCCCCATGCTTCTCCTGCTCACCTGCCTCTCTCTCTGTTTGTGCGTGTGTGTGTGCCAGTACTATGTTGGGCGTGGCACACCTTTTGTTCTCCCGAGCTTCCTGATTGCGGCACCCAGGCTTTCCATGAACTCATCACCAGATCTTTGTTTCAGCCAGTGTGGCAGATTGTGTTCTAGGCCACTTAGAATTGTGCCTTCAATATTTTGTTTCTGTGTTATTGTTTTTCCTGTGATTAACCCTGTCTCTTGGTTACAATAGAAGCATTGCATGCTGATAACATTCCTGCATGTCGCCCTGCTCACCGTCCTTTTCAGCTAGACTCATTCCCTTGTCTGGGTCCCTGCCCTGCATCATTCCACTGCCCTCCTTCACCCTTCCTGGCTCAGTGGTAAAGATGTTGCAATAAATGATTGCAAAAGATGTTGACAAGAGTGGCCCGAGTTCAATCAGTCAAGCTTCCCTTTCTTCTCTGCTTTCAACTGCCGAACACTACTCACCTGCCATCCCTGCAAACCATCGGTTTACTCTATTCCTGTGTCAGTGTTCTGTGATGTGGTTCACCCTTTCTTCATAACAGAATGAGCTGGCCATCGTGGACCCAGAAGACACAAACCCCATTCAGTCAGGCTCCTGATATCCAAGTAGCGACCCAAATCCTCCATGAAGTTATGGAGAACCGCTGATCAATTCACTCACTTCGCAGAGATCGGTAACCTGGTGCAGTTGTGTTGGCAAGGTTATATTTCATAGAACGGATAAGAATGGCCAGCCCACATGTAGGCTACCTTTAATGTCTAGGTTCCTATGTACTCACTGACACACACATGACTACTCAGCAAGTGAGTGAGCAAGGGAGAGATTGATACAGTCTTCATGTTTAGATTGAATCTGCAGACCTTTGGAAAACTTGGCATATGTCAATAAAAGGCAGGTGTAATCATACTGTGTTGCCCTCATAGTTCAAGCTCCACATCTGAAGTGTCAACACTGGGCATCAATGCACCATATACCTCCTTTATCTCTGGGCATAAACTGTGGCATCAAAAGTGGCAGTTTGTCAGGTATAAGGTACTGGGCTTTAAGACGCAGCAGTGCAGGTGCAGGTGGTTAATGAATGGCAAGAAAATGTTTCTTTTCCAGTATTCTTGTGGGTTTGCAGCAGGTGTCTTAGATGATATATCATTATGATAAATGATTAACATGTGATTTCTACAGTGTACATACACTGCAGCAGATTACTCAGCTGTGAGGTGCACCTGAACACCCTGTACTTTTCCATTGACATTCCCAACACCATCATATCCCTGTCCACCCATATGAGCAGGACCTAAATCTGGTTCTCATAATTCAACAAAATCTGGGCTAAGGTTTTGCCTGTAATATCAGCTGTGGAAAAATCACCCAAAAATCTTCTTGCACTGAGTAACTAAAAGGGCCACTTACTCAACGTTACTAATATCAGCCATCTCATCGGCTAATAGGGAAAACAACTCGGCATCTCTGCATTTGCAAAGAATTTTTTTTCTACATGTCTCAATCAGCTCGTTCTGAACTTGATGACTACAGTATTTTGCATTAGCTAGTATGTTTTCAACATACTGCTTCAGCAACTCATCTCCCTGAACATGATATTTCAGGAGCACCAGAAAATTACTACACTCATTCATGCAGCACTGAATGGGTATGTTTTGCTGTCTGCAAATAGCAGTCAGATCGATGACTGCTACAAGTCCATGTTTATTGCACTCCATTGCTTGTTGGTGAGTGATCCAACTTGGAATAAATAGACTTACTCTTTCCCAAGACAACATTAAGAAATTCAGCTCCACATTTTTGTGCACTTGTGCGAGTTGGTGTTCCAAATTGTCTAGAAACTATTTTCTTTGCATTAAACCAGTCAGTAAGTGCCTTCATTCTCAGAATCATGTCTCCTGATGAGAAAATCATGCAAGCTACAAAAAAAAGGCCAGCAACTCTTTTGCTGTAACAGAGAGTGTGGTAAAGGACAAAAACTTCTCCAGAATTTTGTGTTGCTTCCACAGATGTCCTTAGATTGGACCTCCATCCTCTAGGAGACTTGCATCTAAACTGTAGTGCTTTTAGTTTGAGAGTGTCAGACACCCTTTTGAGTTGATCAGCCTTAACACTGCCAATATCATTTTGAGAGGCTGAGGTACCACATACTATGGATATTTGCTGCTATGGCAAAACATCTGTGTCTTCTGGGCTTGTGCAACAGTTACTAATGAGAGTAGCTACAACAGTAGATTCTACCCAGCAGGGCTCATCAGGTTGGCAAAGCGTGCTGCTAGCTTCTGGCTAACAGCTTCTGTCTTAAAGTTAATACGAGTGCTAACATTAGCAGATGCAGTGCTCGTGCTCTCGGTAGAATCTTTACTAATCCATATAGTTCACGTTCAATTTTCAAAAGCCTGAAAAATGTTCAATTGTTTTCTTTTGCTCATTTAAGACTGCTTTTTTTGCTTGATAACATATGAACATTTGATTATCTAACCCAACACCAACAATCACGAATAAGCAAGAACTGATCAACTGATCATAAGTTATTGCAAGAACTGATCATGCAATAACCTGTCATCTTAACACCAGTCATCAGACTTCAAATGTATTTGCATCATACCCTTGTGAGTGGACACAGTGGACCCAGCCAAAAAAAAAAAAAGAATCTAACTCTCAAGCACATTATTCAATAAAAAGAATCAAGACATGATCTGCTGTTGTCACAATTTTATTTTCAACATAGAATGTTACAAATGAAAGCAATTATTTGAAAATAAAAATGTACAAATGGTGTGCACAGAATTACACCTGCCAATGTCAGTGACCAGGTGAACAGGTGGACTCTTATTCAGTTGGCACCCCCACCATCATGTAATTGAGCCAGAGCACTACTCTGCAAATCTGGGTAAGTGGTGCAGCTTTCTGCTTCAGTGATCCCTGATGTTCAAACAGCAACTGTCCACCTATTCCACAGGTAAGTCCAAGGTTTGTTACATCAAGGGAACCTGCTAGACTGGGCTACAGTTGTGTGGGAAAATCAAGCAACAATTTGTTCCTCTTTCACCAGCATTGTCGCATGAAAGGATTCGATGAGCCGCTTCAGGTAAAGGACGGCACCAAACAGCTGCTCATTCTCCACCAGGTCCGCACCACCGGACTGTGGCTGATGACTCAAGAAGAAATGAGTCACTCCAGGGAGTATTCCTTAATGGACATGTAATCAAGAGAAAGATGAATTGGCAGTGAGATGATGGACCACCGGAAAAGTACCCACAAGAACATGTGCCCTCTGCCTCTGATTAGCTCAGCATTCAAACCCCTCCATGGAGCCACTGTATTCACAAAACTGGACTTGCAGAACACTCATTACTGGTCAGGATACAGGTGGGAGATGAATGGAAAACAGTCTTCAACCCCACTTCATCTTCTTAACCAATTCATCTTTGTTTTCTTGAATGACATTCTAATCTTTCCCTGTAACCTCCAGCAACATACCCTCCATGTATGGAACGGACATCGAGTACTCCAGAGACTCCTATAAAACAGACTCTAAGTGAAGGCCAAAAAATGGGAGTTCCATGTCAGTTCCATAAGTTTCCTACGATTCAGTAACAAAATCAGACAAGTAAGGATGGATCCAGAAAAGATCTGGGCAGTGACAGAATGGCCCAAACCCACTACTCTTGAACAGCTCCAGTGATTCTTGGGGTTTGACAACTTTTACTGTTGCTTCATCAGGGACTATAACTGGGTGGCAGTTCACAAAACTCACCCTCCGTTTGACCTCATTCTCCTGGACCCCCAAGGTGAAATTAGCCTTTGCTGAAATCAAGAAATGCTTCACCTCCACTCCTATAATGGTTCAGCCTGACAAAGCTTTTGTCATGAATGTGGATGCCTCTGACACAGGGCTAGGGAAAGTCCTTTTTCAGCACATCAATCCAGGCCAAAATCTCCATCCCTGCACCTGCACCCTTGCATCCCTGAATGCAATTATGATGTCAGGAACAGGGGACTCACTGTAAAATTTAGAAGAGTGGAGACAATGGCTTGAGGGAGAGGAGTAGACTTTAATCCTTTGGACAGACAATAAGAACCTGGCTTACATCCAGACAGTTATGTGCCTTAACGTCCACCAAACATATTCTGCACTTTTCTTTGAATGCTTCAGGTTCACTCTCATCTACCACCCTGGTTCCAAGAATGTGAAACCAGATGCTCTATCACAGCAGTATGTCTCTGAGGAGGCACCTTACAGTTCTGACACCATCCTTCCACCTTCCTGTGTCATGGCTTTGGTAACCTGGGTAACCACAGCATTTCAATTAGTACAAAAAAGAAATTCCTTTCTTTTTCTCATCCTGTCAACAAATGTTTATTGGTAGAAAACTAAAGAAAAATTACAAAAAAAAGTTTGTGTTGTTTGAAAAGGCATGAATTTAATACTTTAATATGATATAAAATATATATCAGTAACCTCTACAAATAACCATAACCAATGAAGAAACAAGAAATCTGGTGGAGTCTATGGGTTGTAGGTTTGATGCAGTTACTGCGAGCAAAGGAATATGCAACCGAATATTAAATATGTTTTACTTTAATTTAGTTGAAAACATTGTGTTCTGATACTTTAGCTCACTTGAAAAACTGGGTGGTTTGATACAAATGTGTTATGTTCTATGTTGTTTGACATATCTAGATGTAAATACCAGGGAATAAAACTGAAACGTTGATCTTCCTTCTCATATTCATCTTTTGATCTCACACACAAACGTCTTCAGTACACAGCAAAAAAAAAATTAATTGTCCTTGCTGTTCCAATACTTTTGGAGGGGACTGAATTGATCTGAATCTGATCAGTTTAGTGAGAGATTATGCTGATGTTAGCTAGTTAGTGATAAACAGGAAGATGCTAATATTATTCTTTTAAACTTATATCTATACTTTTTCTAGTTTTATTTTGACACTGCTTACATTAACGTGATCGTCACTGATATTTGAACATGGTGGATTGCCATTATTCATGCACATAAATACGGTCACATCCACTGAGACCAAACATGGGCGCTTCCATAACTATAGCCATAACTCCCAGACAGACCATAAGGGCAGCAGGTCGTAATGGCAGCGACAACGTCAGTCGCAACATAAAACCAAGAAATGCTTCAGAAATGTCAATGGCAACACACCGTGATTACTTTTTCAAAATAAAAGGTATGGTATTCATCAGTTCACCGACGCAGTATTATTTTATGAATGAGTGTTTAACTATAACAGATCCCTACAAGTCCCTATAGCCCATGAGACTGCAGACCTCCTACACCACCATGTCTTCTGTCTCCATGGTAGAAGACCTCCCTTCAGACATTGTTTCTGATTGGGGCCCCCAATTCATCTCCCAAGGCTGGAAGTCTTTCTGTCAAGCCCTCTGAGCCTATGTGAGTATGTCTTCTGGCTTTCACCCATAGACCAACAGCCAGACAGAGCAAGCCAACCAGGACCAGGAAGCAGCACTCTGCTGTATTTCCACCAAGAACCCAGATTCCTGAATCACACAACTCTCTTGGGTTGAATATGTCCACCACAACAACAAGGGGCAGCCATGGGCTAAAGGTTAGAGGAAGTAGATTTGGGATCGACCGCAAATGGCATATTGCTTATTAACACTGAACTCCTGCTCCCAATTATCAGCCAAGTCAGAAAATTCTGATGGATCTCTTCTAAAGACATTCCCTTCAAGACAGAGTCCAGGAAACTTACCCCTTGTTACACAGGGCCATTGAGATTGAAACTACCCAGGTCCATGCACATCCTTTGGGGGTCACATTCCACATCTTCCAGCTTCTCTGTTAGCCCTTCATCTTTCTCTCGGTTTGTTTGTGTGTGAGAGAGTTGGGGTTATGGGCATGGCTATGGGTTATGGTTATCTTGGGTGTCCTGATTGCGGTGCACCTGATTCACATTAAATCAGCAACATATATCCTCTGGCTTTCCATCTGCTCATAGTCAGATTGTTGCTTCCAATAGATTTGTTGCTTCCACAGTCTGCTTAGAATTGTTCATTCTAAATTCTATGCATGCCACCATCATTCCCACTCATCTCCCTGCCTGCCGTTCTTCTCCGGCTCACACCCTTGTCTGCATCCAGGCTCTGCATTATTCTGCTAGTTGCTTTCACCTTCTTCAACTCCTGCTCGTTCGGTGGTATAGATGCCACATTCTCACCACAGCAGCTCGGATTTGAGCCCTGGTCAAGCTTTTCTCACTCCTCTGATTTCATCAGCTTGGCTCACTTTCTTTATTTTTCTTTAAATTCTTTAATAGATGCCAATGATATAAAACAACTGGTTTTCATGAAATGTTCCCAAGACCCTGACATAACGAACTAGCATGAGGATATGTTTTTGATAGAGACTCCAAACCTCTTTTATAAGTCTCTCTGGATGAGGGCATCTACTAAATGCTTTAAACATTATAAAACTAAGCAATTTAAATTCTACAGTATATTTCATATATAAAAGCCATGCAAAATATGTTTTGAAGTTGATCAATTGAGGTTCACATGAGTTAGTCTTATGTGTATATTTGCACACACTCAGGAGCACAAGTAGGATTAGAAAGTTTTTCTGAATGTACAGGATTATCATGAATTCCAAAATTTCTCATGTAAACACCTATATAAAGAATTTACAAATAAATCTGTTCACATCCAGCTTGATAAATTACATAGAATTAGATTTTTTTTAAATTATAACTGTTACATCAAGAATCTTTCATCAAGCACTAGCATTTCTTATACACTCCATGCCTTTATAGGAGTGTTGTTTCACTTCCCTTTGAAGAATCATCAGTCCTTTGATAATCCTTACAAATATTCAAACACCTCTGACACATGAATAATGGCTCCCCACAGCTGTAAGAGACATGTGCTATCAACCGAAGTCAGAAAAGAGATCACTGCAGCCCTAAGGCTTAAAACACAGGGAATTCACTTCAGCACCTAATAGGTCATGTGCATTCACAAGACATTGTAATTGACACAGCTGTGATTTGAAGCAATTCATGAAAGCACTATTGAGCCTCTTTGCTTTATGTGATGTCCCTGTCAGATGCTGAGGCCTTGAATTATCTCAGATAATAACTATATTCTATAGTATATTGTGAGGATGTTCTTTCCTTGAACAGTCTAATAAATGCGCCAGAATAATTCTGTTGTGTTCTCATGCTGAACTATGGTCCTATAAATGAACAAAATTGTAATAATAATAAATGGAATATGTATTACAGAGGCGCTTGCTCACAAATGGTTAACACAAATCATGTATGTTTGTGAAATAACACAGCAAATTCATTATTAGGATTTTAATTATATACAGTATGTAACTTCCACTATCTCAAATGAACGCATCCTCTAGTTTGTTTAATTACATTTTATTAGCTAACAGCTGCTACAGTGATAAACAGGATTAACTAATTGGTATCATGCATATCCCTTATTTCTGTTTGAAATCTACTAACCATCTTTCTCAACTTTAAGCAGAGTGATATTGATGGGACTAATTAATTACTTGAAGTTTAATGCAGAACTGGTAGAGCTGGTTTTATAAGATAAAATTTATAAGGTATTTTACCCTCTATCAGTAGCATGCTATTTTAATCATTTTCAGTAGAACGGTCATAAAGGTACTTTTTCTCCTATGCCTATTATTATTTATAATATGGCCAAATTTGACATGACAAATTCTGAATATGGACACCACTTCTACTGTCTGGCATCCATGGAAAATGCATGAGTGTGTCAGATATCAGTTTTTAATTTAAAGTTTTATATAACAGCTTTTACAATAGATGGCAGTTTAAAAATACATATGCTACTGTAATTTTTTAGGAGGTTAAAACTGCAAAGCTTTCATCATGCTTTCTGGATGACTTTGCTATACAAAATAATTCGGGTAACACATACTTAAGGTGATGTTTATAACGCTACAGGACACCTATCTAAGCCTTTCATGACAAGTAATACAAACCTACACAAACACTTATAAGTGATACACTATTGTTGACATGTGAAAGTACATGCTACATACTGTATGTTGCTAGAAGTATACTGACCAATACAAGTTCCAATACAAATCAGCATGAAAAGTATTTACTTGATCTTTGCATTATGACACAGACATAACTATGCCATACACCTGTCATATCCAATTTCATATGCTGTCAAAAGCTGTCAAACCATTGATGTCAAGAAATATAAACGTGTTTTGATCATTATCAGTAATTGTTTGCTAAGTGTGCTCTACCCCTTAAGCTAAAAAAAATGTTACCCCTTAGGCTACAAAGAAATCTGTCACTTGATCCAGATGGTATTGTCTCGAATTCCCCCTCTCTCATGCTGTTCTATTGTCATTTTGTTTTCAGTTAAATCGATGTCCTTTTCTTTGTTATGATGTGCCTTTTTTAGTTTTGGTCCTGTCTTCACCCGTGTCATGACATTGATTGAATTCATATGTTTTGCATCTCATATTAATCATTTATTTTTGCCCTGTTATTCCTGTTCCTGGTCATATCAAACACTTCTCTCCATGAGTCCAAGCTTCAGTATTTTGTGTTTCCTGTTTGTTGTTTCTAGTTGTACTTCCTGTTAATGATCATGATGCCTAGCAGAGAACTTCCACATATTAATAATATCTTCTCTGGAATTAGCCAGATGAATTATGGTGCAGGCGTTTGCCACTGAGCAACACAATCATTTTTTGGATTGTTTGTATATGCGGGGTTTTAAAATGTTTCCCAACTAATGCTTTTATTCTAGAAATCATTCTTCTCTCTCTCTCTCTCTCTCTGTGTGTGTGTGTGTGTGTGGTACTCCATCTGCTATCATTTCTTTTTGTGACCATGTGCATGTGTGTGTGTGTGTGTGTGTGTGTGTGTGTGTGTGTGTGTGTGTGTGTGTGTGTGTGAACATTACAGCATGAAGTAACAGTTGACATTGTGATGAATAATGGCGTACAGTGACAAGCTAAACTGACCTTCCCTGCTGTCGAGCCAATTACTGTTCAATTAGGACACAGGGCACTAGTGGAGAGCTTGGAGCAGAAGCATATGGCAGATACACACTAACTCACTGCGGAGACACACCACAATATCACAGCATTATAAAAGTGAAAAGTGGAACCTTTTATTTAGACACTAAAATGAACGTGCGGTTAAGAGTGAGCAATACAGCAAAATATAATTTTATAAGAACAATGCGTAACTCAGTTTTCATCTGGAATGCGAAGAACTGATGTGTGAAATGACACCATATAATTCATAAGTCCAGGCAGAGTGCGAATTATGAGGGAGAATTAAAACCTAAATTGCATGATAACTGGAACACAGAGAGTCCATGAAACATATTTACTTGTACATTGCCTGTTGCACACTGCAGCGCTTGGCCTTTAGTCAAGTGGCAGGCACAAGGGCAGAAACATGGACGCTTTCTTTGCGAGATTGCACCATCGAAGAACAAGGTGCCCTAGCGCACTAGGGTTAACACTTAACACCAACACTACAGTACAAATTACTGTGCGTTGCTTCATTGAATTGAACTTTGCAGAAAACGAAGAGGAGTGCTGACCAAAACAGTCTTCTGCTCCATGACAATGCATGTCCTCATACAGCAGCAGTGACAGTAGAGACAGTGCAACAGCTTGGGTTCAAATGTCTTCCACATCCTCCTTACAGCCCCGATCTGGAAGTGGTGCTAACCTGGCTCTGGGCACAGCTGAAAAATTTAGCAATACAGAAGCTAGTTGAACTATACAACAAATGCGTCATCTTGCATTGGGACTATGTGGAGAAATGATATGTTTATATATGATCATATATGTTTATATGCGATTATTTATACAGCTGATAGATTCAAGATGGCGGCGCGGCAGTAGCACGCAGCGGCCACTCCGGATCCGAAATGGTCCTAGCGCTGCGCTGTCTTGTCTTATGATGTCTGCAATGTTTGCACGTTTGCACACTCGCACATTATGCCGTCTTTGCTATGTTTGCACACATGCACTTTATGTTTTCATGTTGTTTTATGCTGTCTTCTGTTGCACACGTGCACTTTTTGTACTTCTGTGATGTCTTATATGTCTCATTTCACCATGTACTGTATCATCTGTATATGGCTGAAATGACAATTAAAGCCACTTGACTTGATGTTCAACTGCTCACAGTTACTTCTATTAAAGCAAAAAAGTGTATTTTGGCTTTACTTTTTGATTCTCGCTTGTACAAAGACAATGGTGGAGGGTCAAACTTTTCTCCAGGGCTTAAAGGGAATACAGCACATGCTTCAGTGAACTGATTTTGCGTATTTGCCTAAATATCTGGTATGATTGCATGCATCTTTAAGTGTAGTCTCCTGTCGAACCCTTTGCTACTCTGTCCTGCCTGCTCATTGTCCTACATGCTGACTGTCATACTGTCTTCCCTCTATTTCCTTAATACAGCAGCACATAAATGTATAACTCACCATTTCCATACTGTCCTGCTTAGTATTAACAACCACAGAAAATGCAGGTTACATTACCACTTCTAAATCATAATTCTTATAAGTTTCAACTTTACTCTTATTTAGTACTGAAAAAGTGCCAGATATCACCTCTCCCTTTGCTAATGTTAACTCTGTGAAGGAAATCTAATCAATATTCAAGGGTTCAATAAAGTAGTCGTAATTTGAACTAATACAATTACTCAGCCTTCAGCGCACATGGATTTTAAAATTGCTCAATTACCCAACCAGGTAAAACTCTTGAATTCTTGATTGAAAACAAAGGGGGGTGCCCATTATAAAAGCTAATATCAAAAAGGCAAAAGACTAACCAAACCACCACAGCCACACAAAAGACTATTAAAATGAAATAATAAACTGTATGCATGTCAAAACATGAACTAATCCTCCATTCTGTCACTGCTCATGACTGAGCACCAGTGTTAGTTAACATTATATAATGTACGACATTTTATATTGGCAATGAAATGCCAAGCCAACGCTGGAAATAAAAGAAAGGGCTTTCAGCTAGCTAACATTAGTTAGGTAATGTTAGTTAACGCAAACATTAGTGTTAGCTAGCTAATGTTAGTTCACCAAACTGTAACTTAAGGCAAAGGTTAGAAACTAGCTAATCTTACTAATCTCTTACTCTGAAGGGAAGAAAGTAAAGTCTATTAAACAAGCTAAATAGTGAATTAACCTACAAGTGTTTCCATTAGGTTGTGTAACGCACGGTTGCGAAGACTTTAATGAGGATGCGAGCCACTAACCTCAAGGTTAAAGGACTAATATGTAATGTATTTACTTTAATAAATCACTATGATAAGTCATCGGAAATTCAGGAAACATCGAAAGTATATTCTTCTTTGAAATGTCTGTTCCATGACGGAACTTCTGTTTGTCTTTTAGCCTGTGTGATCCCCCACTGCACGTTAACCAATACCATTTCGACACCCCGTGGTTCCAGATATGAAAGAAATCGCCAGGCACAGCCTGCTGCAACTAGGGAAGCAAATGAACTGGAACAGACGTGGTGGAGTCTACAAACCTTAAAAGCCTCGGCATCCTTCTAAGAGACACAATGAAACCTGGGTAAATATTGGAGATGCGTTTGAAGGATGGAGACAACTAACAGCCCAGAAGGATTTTAAGACAGATGCCGAGTTGCAAGGTATTCTTTAGCACATATGTGTCTTTCTGTCCCCAGCCGCTTGTCATTTTGCTCGTGCGTATTCTGGTTTATTGATCCTGACCTGTTTTCTGGTTTATTGTATTTTTGTATTGATTACTGTGTGTTTGCCAATTGCCTGATTTTCTGCTTGTTTTATACCGATTTAGACTTGTTTGCTGGTATTCACTTATATAAACTGTTCACTGCACATACATCCTGCCTCAACTTCTTGTTCAACTTGAGCACAAGGTTTTGGAGCACACTGCATGGTGGCAGCTGATATAAAACTTTCATTCTCATGGCCTTCACAGAGTTATAAAAAAATCCACATGAGCTGGTTTATAACTGGCAAATAATAAAAATATTGCAAACCTATTCAGCTGATCAACTTACAGTGTAGGACACGTCCTCGCTTGCCATTATCAAAGTTTAATGTTGCACTTGTCTTCAGTGCTTCAGTTTAAACAACATTGCAATCCATTGAGCTTGGAGTCTGGGAAGGAGGGGCTGGGGGAGACAACTCTCTCCAATAGTTTGAATTTGGACTGCAGTAGCCCTTTTAAACACTTGACTGTCAGTCTTAATTGTATTATATTGAAATATATTGTAATAGATGCATTTTCAATATTTGCAAAAATGGGCTTTTTAAAAGTAAACAAAGAAAACCGCCCTGTGGTGGACTGGCGACCTGCCCAGGATGTACCCCGCCTCTCGCCCGAAGATGCTGGGATTGGCTCCAGCTTCCCCGCGACCCAGATGGATAAAGCGATATAGATAATGGATGGATGGATGGACAAAGAAAACCAGCTGCTTGTATTTTAACTAGTAATAGTAAAGTAAATGTTGTAAAAATGTTGATAATAACAATACTCTCAGGAAAGCATATTGTGATAAAATGATCTGAATGATATGATATGATGATCCTGAGTACTGGTGTTTATGGTCTGTCCAAAGAAACTTTTACAATACTTTATAACTTATAACTATATTACTTTGTTCCAATTCCATTACATGTACTGTATCAGTATCTATTTAGTGCTCCAAATATTCATATCTATATTCGTATCTCAATTCAGATTTCAAATAAATTGTTTTTTTCCCACAATTTTTATTGTTCAACTCCTCAGCATCTACAGTTCCTCAGTTACTCCACATAATTGGTCTCAACTAGAGATAATCTGTGCAGGTTTTTCTTTTAATTGCAGCATGATGAAACCTTCCGCGCCACTCATTTGACTTTTCTTTTTTGCTGCTTCCTTTAGGCTGAAACAGATGGCAAGCTTTCGAAAAAAAAAGTGAGCTTCCTATTCTTATTTGCATTTGTATTTGTTTAGGACACATAATGTGTTCAATCAAAACGTATTTGTATTCAGTTACATTTCTATTAGACATGCACCACACACACAAAACGTGTGAGAAGCATTTATTACTGTAGATGAAAAATAGAATTAATTTACTTTGTATTTCACAAGTTTCACACGCTGTGCGGGTTTATCAAGTTTCTTCAAAACAAATATAATACACTGCTAAATTGGCTGTTGATTGCGTTTCCTCTCATCTATAGCCTATGGCCACAAAAGAATTTGACAGCAAAGAAGATTCACTGTTTCCCCTTTTCATGTGGCTCTAGAGAAGTGATGGAAAGTAAATGTTTCATTTCATTTTGTGATATGACCGTATTAAAAAAAAAAAGACATAGCAAAAATTGGACAAAAATATTGCCTATCAAATAGGACATATGTACGGCACAAATATATAACAAGATCACAGTTGTCTTTGTTGAATCTACTAAAGGTTCTTGTATAGATTCTAGTACAGATTCTTATCTAGATTGATTATATTATAGATTCTTTGGATTAAACAGACTTTGTGTACGAGTACAAGTAGAAATATGAAGAAGAGGTGCACTGCAATTTTTTTTGTTTGTCTTTTTTTTTTGGGGGGGGGGTTGTTACTAGAGGTATGCACTGGAACAGCTCAGTTAGCTGTCGTATATGCATTGTGCTTGTGCAGGCAGGAGGCTTTTAACCTGGCTTTGTGTGGTCATATATAAAGCTCATGGAACAAAGAAAGATCATGTTCATTTATACGAATATGTGCAGAGCATTTACATAGTAACTACCTTGTTGAGGATTGTGCCGCTTTAAATTTGACTACTAATTAGACTAAAAGCTGTGCAAGTGGGATTAAAAAAATAGTCCCATGCACATCTCTAGCTGAGACCTATTATGAGCTCGAGTGATGAAGTGCCAGAATTTACAGACTATGCTGGCATTTCTGCTTCTGGGTTTCTATCCTAGATGGATCTAACCATCCATCCATATCATATCATATCAATATATTATTTATAGAATGCATTTTGAGTGTAGTTGCTTTGTCTGCAAGTTTCCCAACATGGAGATTTCCTGTTATTACTACATTACAACTATACTATATAATTTCCCTTACAAGGATTAGTTTTTTTCTTCCACTTTTGAAACATTTACACATTAAGGCATAAGAATGCTTCTCATTTTGTCATGTTAACATTCACAAACATTCCCTATTCACAAACATTTTAGCACAAGGGGTTGTAAATTAGTAAATTCATTATTGCAGTTGTTGGCAAATCACTGTGGTATAAAAGGAATACTTTCTCTGACACACAAAAAGCTGAATTTTAAAGTATTATAAAAGTTTTTCTTTTATTGTTTATCTAGTATTATTATTGTTATTATTATTATTGGCAGCTGCAGTTTTTTTTTTTTTTTAATCCCGAAAGTCAGATTGCTGTAGCTCCTTCAGCACCCCTACTTCCTGCATCCTTAGGTTTAGGCCACGCCCACCTCATATTTAAATCCAAATTCAGATACAGTTATAAATACTTGGAGCACTAAACAAATACAGATGCACATGCATACGGTGTCATTGTGTTAACATGGTCAAATAAACAATGCTAGATAACTGCACTATTGGTTTTCTATATCCAATATTGCTTTCCTACTGTTTCCTATACAGTGTTAAAGATTATGTGATTGTGAATTACATTGGGGACTGATGATCTGAAAGATTTCGGTGGGTTTATGAGCAGAGCATTGGGAATGGGGACTCAAAGCATACATGTTTAGAAACCTTAATGGAAAATGCAGCTTATTTAAACATAAATTAAATATTTCAATTATTTAAACCAAAATATTTTCTAACCATTTATGCCCATGCAATCTGTACCTTGTGCAGTAGGATGCAGCATGCCATCTGATAGAATTAATAAGGGTCTGAGGTTAAAAACATGTCAAGGCAATGAAATCATCCAGGTTGCAGCAGTCACAGTAATTGAAGACAGACATGACTACAATAATAACTAATAGACCTTAAGAGCAAGCCACAGGCAAAGACCCATTAGCTGCAAATTCACATATAAATTCAGTGTGATAACAATGATAATGGTGGTGAATGATGACATGAGTCAGTTCAAGAACTTCCATTTCAAACATACTACTTTACACAAGCTATGTGTAATATACCATGTAATATACCATAATATTGAAGCTTCAACTCAAAGCACATTTATTTGAGACAAGATTAGAGAACAACCAAAAAGGGGGTTTCTGTTTAGACATAGAGAACTTGGTCTGAAAGCTATAGACTTTATATCAAAATATATAATTATACTAAGTATATTATAATAAGTATAATAAAAAAGTGCTACATAAAAGACGTTAGCAAGTGGCTTATAGCAGAGTGGGTCAGTAATATTTCAATTTGGAAGCAGCAAATAGGAAGTCAAGAACTATGATTTGTTTCTATAAAATCATGTGTGGAGGAATTCTCTGTATTAAAATTCTCTGTGGAAAAATTCTCTGTATTAAACTTTGTATGAACTTTTGTTTGTCTTGTCACCTATGTGTTGTTGTGGTTATGTCTGGGCTGAGTGTGCGATAAGGCTGATAGCATAGATTAAAGGTGTCAAGACTTGCGGTGTAAATCTGACGCAC
>JAQQZX010000007.1:3814670-3825409 GCA_030068355.1 Notoglanidium maculatum | reverse complement strand
ATATATTATAGTTATATGTAATAGTGTTTAAAATAAAAATTAAAAATGGAACAATATACTACCAGGTACATGTGCACACAACACTTCACAAGTCTCTTTATTCACATTTTATTCACATCATCATGGCCTCTGGTGAAAAAATGCATTCACTGGGTGGAAACATTGCCTTTATTTTGTCTTTAAAGCAGAAATGGTGGAGAAAATCACTTAAAAAGTAATCACCAATACAAGATTACATAAACTTATTTTCATCCAAATTATTATTATTATTATTATTATGTTTAACTTATGTCTTATTGAATGAAATTAAAATAAATTAAATTTAATTAATTTATGTTCTTCTTAACTTGCTTTGAAATGTCAGTCATTCTCACATCCAAATGCTTCTGTAACATAGAGGACTCAGGGACAAGGTATTGACAAATACCAAGTACAGGTCCTATTGAACTTCAAGAAATATCCAAATCCGAATGGGAAAATGAAAAGGGAGAAAAAAATGAAACCATGCAAAGTCATACACAATTTGGTATGACTTCAGGATTCAGGAAAATGTACCCTCTGGTGGTGTGGTGATGAAGTGACCCAGGTGGATGTGACGGATGCGCAATGCAATTTCATAAAGGTCTTTCAGTACGCATTGAATTTTATTTAGCTCAGTGGGGGCAATCTAAAACCCAGATCTAGAGCCCAGTGAGAAAAACAATTCTGTATTCATTAAGACACTAAGACATGTGTACAAAGAGTTTTTATTCAGCAGTTTTATAGGACTAGGCCAGTCTAAAACCTTCCACTTTTGTCCCGCCTGATGAAGTCCTTTGTTTCGTCAGCCATGTGTTTTGGGTCATTGTCTTGCTGCATGATGTAGATTTGATAAATTTCTCTGTAAATTGGCAGACAGAATATTTTGGTAGACTTCTGAATTTGTTCTGCTGCTACCATCCTGAGATACATTATCAATAAAGATGAGTGAGCCCGCTCCAGAAGCAGTCATTGTAGCCATGACATTACCTCCACCATGCTTGACGAATGAGCTTGTATGCTTTTGATTACTAGCAGATCGTTTCTTTTTCCACACTTTAGCCTGTCCATCACTTTGGAAGATGGCAATTTTGGTTCCAGAACTTTTGTGGCTCTTCTCTCTTTGCGAATTCCAGTTGTTTTAGTCCCATAAACAGCTCTCTGGTCTTCATGTTAGTTTATCCCTTTTAACAACAAATGCAGTCTTCCTAGGGAACACCCAGGGCACAAACCAAAATTAAGTTGCTTAACACATCTAGGTGTAATTATTAGGAAAGGAAAGCTGAAATTCTTATCAAATGTCTCATATTCATCATAGGATCTTAAACCCAAATGTCTTCAGTGTTTATCAAAGAAAAATAACTGACCTTTCTATTCCAATGCTTTCAGAGTGGACTGTAATTCCACCTGCTCCCAGAAGGCCCTAGAGTATGTACCTACCTTCACAACCTAAACATACAGCATCATTACTTTACATTACATTACATTAGGATTGTACATACCTAAACAAACAGCATCATGAGGTCCAAGTAGCCATAGAGCACCATTAAATCCATTATTTAAGAAATGACAATTCACTGTATATGCAAGTTGGCTTTTAACATACCCCTAACTAAAAAGTCTTTGTTTATGCAACATTTCAACCATAGTGTTATGATAGTAAACATTGTGATATCATTGTGCATCAAATCAAAATGATAGCATCAACAGGCTTTTTTGCGTGTTTGCCGGACAGGTGTGTTTGTAAACTCTCCCTTACTCCTCGGGACGCAGACAGCATTTGAGTTCAGACCGGAATTTGCTGACGGTCCCTCAGCAGAAGGGTGGGGTGACTGAAAATCCAGCGCCCGGAGGAAAGCAAAGGGAAAAAAGTGTTTAGCGGCTAGCGGTGTTGCATTTTCTTGCTGGAATCTTTAATGCAAAGCTAATTTAAAGTCGTCAACTCTCAATACTCTTCCTGGATTAGCTGTGTGGTAGGGGATGCTGGGTGTGTCAGAAATGACGGGCAGGTAAAGTACAGAGCAGTTCCCTTATAAGTCTGAAGTCTAGTGAGCTTAGACTTAACCCAACACTACTTCTTCTTTGCTAGGCAGTGATGCTAGCTGGCTACGAGTGATATTAGAACTAGCCATCGTGCGGTTTTATCTAGCTGTAATTTTTTTCAACAAGTGTGCAAGACCTGATTGTACAACTTTAGGCGTATTTTCTTTCATTTAAATGAACATACGTAGTCTGTTGCTTACTAATGCTAGCCCATTTTTCACACACAACCGCCCATATAGCGTCCATCTTAGCGAGCTAGTTTACTAAAGAAGCGTCCTAAATAACTTCCTGCTTAGTGCACGGACGCAGGGCGTGGAGGAATACGCATAACGTACGGAATTCCACACTCTTTCTTGTGCAATATGGAAACATTTGAGATTGAGCCAATGATTCATGAATCGGGTCAGGGGAAAATGCCCTTATTTGGCCAACTGCTTTCACCTCGCGCAGTTTACGTCGTGTTAGTTGATACAAAGGTTCACCCCCCCCCCAAAAAAACATTTTGATGTGAAGACTGAGGTAAATATTTTTTCTGAAGTAAAATTTGTCACTTTGAAAGACTTCTCTTTATTGTATTGTTTTAAATGATGACCCCAGACAACCCCCAACACACACACACTTGAGCAGGCATAAGGAAGTACACACACACAGATGTTAGAAGATTCCCACAACCTTTCTGCAAGTACAAGACAGGGCCTGAAAATTGTTTTCCTTCTTAAAAAAAAAGCAATATTCTGCTTATATAATCTCACCTTCTCCAGTCATGTAATCCATATTATTATTTGAGACATGCTCAGGAAGTCCAAAGCTGAAGAGAAGGACAGTACTTCACCATTTCCATGTGAAAATGACCATATTAGGGAACGTACGTCGCCGAGTGTCCTTATCCTCATCCACATCTTGTTATATTACCATGGGGCCATGTAAAGCAGGACCAAAATCATAATGCAGGCCTACTTGTGCTGTAATTTGGTAGAAATATCTGTTCAGGGATTCTCCAGGTCACTTGAGAAGCAGTCTGAGTAGTTAAGACTATCACGGGCACTTCAGGCCTGGAGATCTGCGGTAATTATGCTGTAATATTTTCAGACTATTATTGGCTCAACTTTGATAAGAATCACCACAGTCATGTCATGTGTTCAAACCCATTTGAAAGTGTCTCATAACCTGCACTAAACCACTGTAGTTTCTTTAAGAGACGAGCGATACGACTAAAACGTACTGTATAACGTTAGATCCTTTGTAACACACACTGTGGTGTAATATGTTGGCTAGCAAAAAAATACGGCATTAAAAAGAATCCTGTTTGATGGAATAAAATGTGAATTATACTTTTATTTATTGCGTACAATATTAAAATTATTTAACATTTTATCACTTAAGATTTTTAAATCATGAAACCCCTAAAAAACCTTAGTCTGAATATTTTGGTACCTCAGAAAAGTGAAAGGATCGCTAGTGTTTAATAAAACATTCATTTTGCCCCATAGGGAGAAATAAAAAAAAAAAAAAAACCATTTAGGCTCCCAAATGGAGCTTGTTGTCACGACTCGTCTGTGCAATGCGGTATCCTATGTAGAATGTCTTTAACAGCATCGTTTAAGTTTTTATGACCAAGTTAATTGTTTGATGCAAAAGTTTGGGCACCCCAGTCCAACTGACCTATTGCTTTTTGAAGTGAATGGATTTAAACACACATACTGTAGCACACAATAAAAATAAAACCTTTGCAAATGTTATGCATAGATACTTTGAACACTTCCAATTTAAAGACTTAACTCATTAAGCAGGTCATTAAGAATAACAATTCCTGAGAGTAATTGGCTGTACCCCATTTCCTTATTTTGCACGCTGCCTCCCTTGCTCCCTAAAGTTGAAAGTTCATGAAGACATTGAGGGAGGTAGCGGTTATAAAAGTGGATGTTTCTTGTTTCAATCCAAGAGTGAATTTCCCTTAAGCAAAGTCGGGCCCGCGTAGCTTCGGGCACACCTCTAGCAAAGGGATGATTTCGGCGAAAATCAGCCCTCGGTCCCTCGTCCCCAAAGGTATTGGGACAGAACTTCAACATCTGTATTTTGGAGGACTTCCGGGGCATAAGGGAGCAAGGGAGTGTGCAAAAATGAGGTGCAGCCATACATTCTCTGACCCTTTAAAGCTTGTGCTAATGCTCAAGCCTGCATGGGCGCCTGCGATCTGAAAATGAAGCTAATCAATGGCTATAAAACAGAGGAAGACATTTCGGAAGGCCGTTAACAAATGGCAGTTCGGAGGGACTGTAGAAGTCAAGGCAAGAACTGAAAGACCAAGAAAACTTTTGGCTAGAACTGCTCAGGTGCCGGCAAAGCACATTCCTCGTGTGACACTAAGGACCTGCAGGGAGGTTTAGCTGACACACGAGTGGTGGTGCACCATTATACTTCGCAGTGTTGCTTGCAGAAACATAATCTGCATGGAAGAGTCATCAGAAGGAAATCTTACTTGCAACCTAATCGCAAACGTGAATGTCCGATGCAAATATATAGGTAAGCCAGCGGCATTTTGGAAGTCATGGACTTCTGAAATAGACATGGAACCCTTTGGCCACAATCACCAAAGGTCTGTTAAGCATATGATGGATCTGTTCTCTGCTTTGGGGTTGTGTGGTAGTCACTGGCAAAGGAAACATTGCAGAGGTAGATGGAAGAATAGCGGTTCGTAAATATCAGCAAATTCTAAAAGCAAGTCAAGAGACAGAAGCTGAAACGAGATTGGTAGAGCAATGAGCTAAAACATAACAGTGAAGTGATGCAAGTTGCAGCTTTTGGAGATCTTAACGTGGATGAGACAAGTCCAAATGTTCGCACATGCCACTATTACTATTATATTCTTTTATACTCCTAATTTTCCAGTTCATCAAATATCAAAGTATTCTTTGCATTAGTATTTGCATTTTTTTAATTGGGGAAAGATGTATACAGAATGTGTATAAATCTCATCACATCAAAACTCAACAAAATGTGTCATTTAGTCAGGGTTGCCCAAACTTTTGCTACAACTGTGTTTCAGAAGCACTTTCTTTCTTTTACCCACCAGTGCACGGTGATGTGTTTACATGAGTGTAGATTCACAGCTCGGGGATGTGCGGAACACTTCCTTTGTATTTCACTCAGCCATGCATAATCAAGCTGTTTACAGAAGCTAATCTCCAAAGATGTGTTTGTCTGTTGACTCAGTTAGGGAATTTTGAGACAAATAGTTATGTTGATTGCAGCAGCGTTCTTATGGGATGTTCGCTTATAGGCCTGCATAATAATTAATAAGGGAAGCTCTGCACTGAGTAATTAACTAACGGAACACTATTCAGCTGTTGAATATTTATCTGTTTGTGCGTTACACGTAATTTGTGCTATCGGGTTATAAAGAGAGACTGAAGCAACCCCAGAACATATGAATTATGGGATGCTCAGTATAGAATTTTAAACAGGATTGTACCTAGAGATCTTTCACCGGCCTTCTGACGGTACAGTCCAGAGTTCATCTTCAGGTATTTTCATGTACAAGTTAAATAATTTTATAAAATATTATATATATATTTTTTTTTACTCCAGCAGCAATATGGCCAATGCCCTGGCAAATGCCACATGTGAGCGTTGTAAAAGCGGCTTTGCCCCGGCAGAAAAGATTGTCAACAGTAATGGCGAGTTATACCACGAGCAGTGCTTCGTATGTGCCCAGTGCTTCCAGCAGTTTCCAGAGGGACTTTTCTACGAGGTACAGCGTGGCTTTTTTTATTAAATGGACCTCCCATTGTTGTGCTTTGGTTCCAGTAATAATGTAACGCTACATTGTTTGTGTATGCCTCTTGTTGTATATTAACATAATGCCTTAATTGAACTTGAAGCTTTGTCAAGACTTTCATCATTTTGACCGGGATTTTATCAGATTATTACAGTTGTCATGTCTTTGTCTGTCCCCTATAGTTTGAAGGCAGGAAGTATTGCGAGCATGATTTCCAGATGTTGTTTGCCCCCTGCTGTCACCAGTGTGGTAAGACTGTCACTTAAATATTCCTGTAAACACTTAAGACTCTGTAAACTAACAGCATGGAGGTTTTATATATTTGTTTTATTTGGGGTGTTAAATATTTTGCAACATGCTATATGTTCCTGAGAGAAATTGCTGCAAAAATGATTTGTTTAAAGGAGAGGAGAAGTGGCCTATTATTTGTTCAATTCTCCCAAAGGGTGCCAATAATTCTGGAGCTGATGGTTTGAAGCACATCATCCTGTTGTTGATGGGTTTCACTGGTGTTTGAACTTAACAGATGGAACTAACTGATAGCCATGTATTAATTTGTGTACTAATGTAAATAAAGAAATGAGCCGAAACACGCAGTATTGATGTAGCGAATTGTTAATCCTTTTTTGTCTGTAGGAGAGTTCATCATTGGGCGTGTTATTAAAGCCATGAACAACAGCTGGCACCCTGACTGCTTCTGCTGTGATCTTTGTCAGGCGGTGTTGGCAGATGTCGGATTTGTGAAAAACGCTGGCCGGTAAGCCCGTTCATTCTAGCGATGCTTCTTTGGTTGCTCTCGATAATACCTTTTGGTTATTGCACAAAATATAAAAAGTTCTGCTTGCTCAGCGGAATGGATTCTTAGAACGTGGCACGCTTGTGTTTTCCAGTCATTTGTGTCGTCCATGTCATAATCGGGAGAAGGCTCGTGGTCTTGGGAAGTACATTTGTCAGAAGTGTCATGCCATCATTGATGAGCAGCCTCTCATTTTCAAGAACGACCCCTACCATCCGGATCATTTCAACTGCAGCAACTGCGGGTTAGTGCGACATTCAGGAAATGAACCTCTCTCTGCTAACAGCCAAGTCTGTTGTGAGACACTTTGTCCCCAGTCCTCAGTTAGCTGGTATGTTAGCATAGCTTATGTCAATTGTCATATGTCTGTGAATGCTTCTGATGACATTTGCAGTAAGGAGTTGACCGCTGATGCTCGGGAGCTGAAAGGAGAGCTCTACTGTCTCCCGTGCCATGATAAAATGGGAGTGCCAATCTGCGGCGCCTGCAGAAGGCCTATCGAAGGCCGTGTGGTCAATGCCATGGGCAAGCAGTGGCATGTTGAGGTAGGCGCGAGTGAGCAATCTGATTTACAAACTGTATTTGAGGCTCTCATCCATGACACTTATTTATATTTAGGTCATGTCTAGCACATGCTGAAATGAGTATTATGAACTTGGGAGAGGCGATACGGCAAAAATATCATGTTGCAAAACAGGTCTTCATGGTATACAATATACATCACAATGTTTAGTCAGAGTATTTCACAGTATTTATGGCCGTATTTCTAAGAACCAAGAAAACATTGGAGATGA
Organism: Notoglanidium maculatum; assembly: GCA_030068355.1. Lineage (NCBI taxonomy): Eukaryota > Metazoa > Chordata > Actinopteri > Siluriformes > Auchenoglanididae > Notoglanidium > Notoglanidium maculatum. Next base: position 3,817,980 of record JAQQZX010000007.1, on the reverse strand, counting down.
TTGAACAGCGATATGTAGTTATAATTTCAGATTTTTATTAGCTTTTACAAAAATGAGATGGAACAATGGATCAGTACTCTAACCAAATTTTTTTCTTCCTATACTTTTAAGATTTCACCCAAATAAAGTATTATTGTTTTATTTACTTTTTAATCTCACTTTGGCATTCTGCAAAGTTCACATCAGCCAATTAAGGGACTAAAATCAATAAAACTGATCAAATGATCGGTGACGCACATGCACCATTGCTTACTGTAGAGATGGTGGTAGACAAATTCGGTTATTGTTCATGTATGCTGAAATCGCTTTAATCGCCCCTGCCTGTGTGTGTTTGCAGCATTTTGTGTGTGCGAAGTGTGAGAAGCCCTTCCTGGGTCATCGCCATTATGAAAGAAAAGGGCTGGCCTACTGCGAGACACATTACAACCAGGTAACATGGACCGCATTACGGTTCGGTTAGAAGCAGACCCATGTTTTTCTCAGATGGAAAGAAAATATAGGCTAGTATAGGCTTTAATGTAATCTGTAGTAGGCTACTAGCAGTTTATGCATAGGCAGTGATGGATCGGCTTGTGAATATCCGTATCGTGGTTGTTTATGTTCCTGGATCGTGCATGTGATCTTGTACAAGAGTAGCAAAACATGCTCATGATGTTGATTATCCACGAGTCGAACTTGATCATCTGATTGCGCTTGTTCTGCACAGCTCTTCGGTGACGTCTGCTACCACTGCAACCGAGTGATCGAAGGAGATGGTAATTACTGAGCTCTTGCATTTAATACTCTAATAGTGTTCATCATGTAGTGTTGTTTTTTTGGTGACTGTAGTTACATTTGAATGCTATGCAAGCACAAAACAGCGTTCTTGCAGTATTCGTGCAGCCATTAGAGCTGTTTTGCTGAAAAAGCCGTACGAAGGACGTTTCGATATTCTGTTGTTTTTTTTAGATCCTAACAGGTTTTAAAATGCGTGTTGGGTGTGATTTCACTCTCGTTGTGGCCGAGTCAGTTTTACCGGGCAACATGCTAACTTAAGTCATGTTTTGTTACAGTGGTGTCGGCTCTGAACAAAGCCTGGTGTGTGAACTGCTTCTCCTGTTCCACCTGCAACACCAAGCTCACGCTGAAGTAAGTCTAATGCAGACAAATACCACTCTTTCATGTGCAACTATGACTACACTTCTGGTCGCAGGGCTTGTGTGCAGCATCCCGCTGAGTGTTCTCTATTTTTGGCTGTTGTATCTCTGTTTCTAATCCGTTTCGCTTCTCTTGCTGCCATCAATACTTGTACACTTCATCTCTCTTCTTTCCCTTTTCCTAAAAACACTTCTTGTATTTCCTCTCCTATCTCTGTTTTTTCTTGCCTTCCTATTGTTCTCTTGCTCCACCTCTGCGCTGTCCTCGTAGGGACAAATTTGTAGAGGTTGACCTGAAGCCAGTGTGTAAGCACTGCTACGACCGGCTGCCTGAGGAGCTGAAACGGCGCCTTGCTAAACGCGAACGTGACTCTCGTGAAAGGAAGAAGAAGACGGTTGCTGTCTGTCCGTAACTCCTTTCTCCTCTTTTTCTAAATGCGCATCCATCTTTATTCTTTCCTTTGTTGGGGTCATCCATTGCCCATGTCTTTATTTTTTTCTCTGCATGTTTTGTTTTTTACTTGTTTCTTTGTGTTCTGGTTGTAAACAGTGTAACGTTGTGGTTGTATGATTTCACAGATAGTTTTATTTAGTGTATTAATTGCTTCACAATTTTGTTGATTTTGACCACAAATTCATACCAGACACTTTCCGTTCAACACACACACACTCGCATCATGACTGTAAGCTTCACTTGATCAGGAAAACCATGCCCAAATCTACAACCTCATCCATTAAATGTGTGGGATGGGATCAGACAAAGGTTGGCCATCTGTAATTGTAACACAGCTCAATAAAAAAATAAATAAAATAAGAAGTGAAATGAGACAGTAGGGCAGTGCATAAAGTTCCTACTCATGTTTTTTTTCCCCTGGTTATCAGTGAGTAAATACACTTTTCTACAAAATTTGTAATTGATATCTTGGAAGATTTTGATTTTAAATAAAGTTCAGAACATGTAGAAAATAGGATTGCGTTTCAGTGGCGTTTACACTGCACTGCTGTGTGAGTAGGAGAAGTAAGCAAAGTGTGAAACGGGTAGCATGACGCACAGCCCCATGCTTTTGTTGCTCTAACATGCTTCTGATGATGCATGGTGTTGTCAAATTGGAAGCGCTTACTGATGCACCTCACACGCGTCAAAAAAAGGCTACAGAAATGTATACGTTGTGAATTGCCTTGAGATACCCCAGAAATCAAGACACTTGGGAACTAGATTAATTCAGTGCCTTACATAAGTAGTCACACGCCTTACCCTCCCTTTATTTGGGAATTTGTTTTCCATTTGATTTACACAATATCTAACAAACTCATATGTTGGTCACATAAGTATTTCCCTTCCTGGGTCAGTAGTGATTTAGGTCTCGATTCAGCTTTCCACATCTGGGGCCTGATATTTTTACCCATTTATAATGTCAAAATTGGGCAAGCTCGGTCAGATTGAATGGAGAGCTTTGCTGAACAGCAATTTCACATAGGTCTCGACACAAATTGGATTGAGGTTCAGGTTCCTGATTTAGTTTGAACTCGAGTGTAGCTTTGGAAGTATGATTTAGGATGTTGTGCTGTTAGCTGAACCTGCACCATGTATCAAGTTTTGTATCAAGTATCAAGATGACCCAGTATTCAGCTTCAGCCATCATGCGTTCAGGCCTGACCAGTTTCGCAGTCCTTGCCGATAAAAAGCATCCCTATGGCATGATGCTTCCACCACCGTGCTTCACTGAAGATTGGTGCTCTCAAGGTTTCTGCCAAATGTTGTGATTTGTGTCGAGTCCCAAAAGTATTTAAATTTGTCTAATTTTTTCTACGTTTCCTGATTTTGCCAAACTACATAGACACATTCCGAACACAACTTCCTAGGACTTATTTTTGCCCCCAGTAATCTGCATTCTTTTCACAATTGCTCCATAAATCTCAGCTTTATGAAGTGACAGCGTTATGGTTGTCCTGCTTCATGGTTGATGGCCTTCATGATCATTTTAGTTTAGGTATGTTCTAAGACCATGTGACAATTATCTATTTTATGTCTTCGTTGCATGTCTTCATTTAGCCTAGAAAATGAAGCCTTAAAAAATGTGTAATATGCAAGTGTTATATATCTTTTTTTTTGCACATCCTGGAAAATATGATGAGATGGTCAATTTTTTACTTTACATAACTATTTCAATAAA
>JAQQZX010000007.1:3787560-3800443 GCA_030068355.1 Notoglanidium maculatum | reverse complement strand
TGCCCAGGGTGTACCCCGCCTTTCGCCCGAAGATGCTGGGATTGGCTCCAGCTTCCCCGCGACCCAGACGGATAAAGTGGTATAGATAATGGATGGATAAATATTAGACCATGCAAATGTAATTAATGCTGTGAAAGAAAAAAAATTGAATGGTGAAAATGCTGGAAGGGTGGAAAGCATGGGTTTGCAGTCTAATACTCACTTAACATAAGGAAGCAATCACATTCGACATGAATCCAAACTTTAGGTAGAGAGTGACTGCATCTGACTTGCATAAGATGTTTGCACTTAACTCAAAACAATGAGTGAAAAATCCATCTGGCAGAAGACCTCAGTGCCACAGGTGTCCATAAATAGATAATTATCACATTTTTCACAGTGAGATTGCATAAAAGAGGACGTGTGCAGCAGGCCAGTTGAGCTTCATTTAAAATATCTTGACGACTAAGGTTAATTAGTTTTCCTGGCCTTCGAAGGGCTCTGATCGACATGCACATAATTGTTTTGTTTTTTTTGTTAAGTGAGGAGCGCAGTGGATTTAATCAAGGCATTAAACAGCTGCTGCAGTTAAAGGCACCCTCTCCATGTTGTTGATTTATTTTCTTTCCCAAGGGTCAACTGTCCACTGTATCCCATCAAAGGAAGGACTAATTGTATTTTGCAGTAATTGGTTTTTCTCACTAATAATCAATTAGAGTACTGAGACGTGAGCTGAAATTGGCTTGTACCGCTCTGTGGGTGCTGAGGGGGCACAAACTATCACATAATCTGTGTAAGTAAAGTGTTTAGGCAGCTTTGCACATTAATGGCTCATTTGAGATGTTTTCAGAAATTAGGTTTTTCTGGGCCTGAAAGAAGGGGACAACAAGCTCTCCAGTATGAGAATATGCATTTACACATGTTTACATTAGCAAGCAGAACTGAACTGTGGTTTGGAAGGATTTTTTCTGTGTTATAAATATGTGATGATGACACCTTTCTCTAAATGAGCCAGGATACACATTCAAGTATTTAATAAGTCTATTGTGAAGATTTCCTTTGTTTCACACAGTTTAAGTACCAGCACCTTAATGGAAAGAGATGCCATACTTGAGATGTTTGCTGTTCCTAGGTTTATAATTAAAAATAATTGTTTTTAACTATTGAGTTGGAAAGCTTGTTTTCGACTTTCTGAAATGAAATGAAATACTGTTCAAAAATACCACCTATACATGTCTTAAATATTTTTAGAAACAATCCCACAGATCGCTGTAATTATGCCCATGGACCTCTATTGATTGACAATGTGCTAGATTACTAACCAAAACAACAAATTTGCCCCATGCACTCAAACTACTACAATCAGTATGTTATAATGCACAAAGAAATCAGAGATGATAAAAGGTTAATGAATTAAACCGAAAATATATTCCAATGTCTATTTGGTGCTGATATTATAAAAAATTCTAGGTTTCACCTTTAGCATGTCCTGGCTACATTTTGGTGATAAATCTCAAAATATCCAAATTTTTTTTCAACCAATCCATTCCGTTTTCCTCCAGCTATTCTGTATGTAGTGGCTAGCAGGTCGCAGTCACATGCTTTCATAACAAAAATAGTGCATTGGTTTCTGGGAAGGGCGAACCAGCCCCTTTAACATCCATTTCACAATGACGTGTAGCAGGCCAACAATTTAATCAGATTGTGAGATTACTTTTAGCTAGCATGAATTTAGACATCTTCAAGCAGACTAACTGTGTGTGTTAAACTGATCTTTATTCAACATGATTTTAGCAGGTAGATGCCAAGGAATGTAATGTAGTATAAATAAAAAAACATCCATCCATTATCTATAACGCTTTATCCGTCTGGGTCGCGGGGAAGCCGGAGCCAATCCCAGCATCTTCGGGTGTGAGGCAGGGTACACCCTGGGCAGGTCACCAGTCCACCACTGGCAAACAACCACACACGCTCGTATTCACACCTATGGGCAATTTAGAGTAGCCAGTTGACCTAATCTGCATGTCTTTGGACTGTGGGAGGAAACTGGAGCACCCGGAGGAAGCCCATGCACGCACGGGGAGAACATGCAAACTCCACACAGAAATGGGTGACCCGGGGATCGAACCCAGAACCTTCTTGCTGTGAGGCGACAGTGCTTTATCATCTACTGGCAGATGTTTATGTGCTGCCTAACAAAGTCTTACTAGTTTCCCTTTTGTGCATTTTGGAGCCTGTTTACTTGTTGATTTTCATGGTATTGATCTGTGCTTTGTTTATTTGACTTCACTGACATGCTTACTTCGGCCTCTTTAGTTTTGATCCCTGCCTGCACCGACTATGAATTCTGGTCCATGATTGTCCATGTTTGTTCCATAAACAGCTTGCAATTGTATCCCATCAACTCCACCTCATACTGACATGCCATTAGTTGTAATTTACTCTGTTCACACATTTCAAGTATTCTTCATTGCAAAGGAAATTGGTTACATATGCTTCAACATCACCACTATTCTTTCTATCTTATAGGGTAAGCCCTTAGCAGTAATGTAGTTTCATTCAAGGCATGGGGTTAAAGTGTTATCTTCATCATAATTAAACAACATTGTTTTTTTCTGCCTTGCCGTGTCTCATAGTTAGCAGAGTTGCCAAGAAAACCTTTTCTGCTCCACTTGTAACAAAATGTTAACGATTATATAATGGAATCCAAACTTTTTGAGATCATGCCCTGTATTTTAAATGTGCAGTATGTAATGTATAACAGGGTTTTATTTTTTCCGAAGAAATATTAGACTGATGTGCAATATTGCAATGGATTTGGACAATTTTCGATCTTGTCTTCATGATCAAAGCAGACATTTTAATTAAGTTTAAAATATCCAGGTTAGATTATATGATAAACCAAGCCTTTTGTTTTACCCATAATTCACTTTGAAAATATTTCATTTTTAATACTGACAAATGTCAAGGGACAAGTGAATTGGTTTAATGAAATGATAAACTGGTCTAAGAATGATTTAATTTTCTCTGTTTCAGCAACCATCTTTTTGTCACCTTTTTGTTCGATCTCCCAAATATCATTTCTCTCACTTGTTCACAAGTTCTGAATCAGTATCATCTACCACTAGTGATTAAATAATATATATATATAACCAGTCTAGAATCACATCCATTACAACACTTTTGTTCAAATATATCCAGAGCAACTTTCACATTATGGTGAATGCCCATCATGCATTTTGTCGCAAATATTTGTAGTGCAGCTTTTAACTTAGTTAAGACCTCAAAAACATACACCTAGAACTGTGAAGATGGGGTTGGACTGCTGTTGTCAAGAGCGGTTCTGCTACAATGGCATAGGACTCAAATCAGCATGAACAGGCCTGACCCTAATAGTCATAGTCATGTTACTAAAGTGTGTTAGTTGTAATTGCACTATACAGTGTGACCCAAATGAAGATGGGTTCCCTTTTGAGTCTGGTTCCTCTTAAGGCTTCTTCCTTTTGTCATCTCAGGGAGATTTTCATTGCCACTGTTGCCACAGGCTTGCTCATTAGGGATATATATACAGATAGGTAAATTTATAGATTCAGAATTCATATACTTCTGCGAAGCTGCTTTGTGACGATGTCTGTTGTTAAAAGCGCTATAGAAATAAAATTGAATTGGTGAGTGCACAATTTTCACCACCAGTCATTGAGTCAATATGGATTATAATCTACTTTTAAGTTTATTTATTGACTTTTTCCAGTTTCTAGAGGTTGCACAACTATTAAGGTTTACTAGTCGGGCGGTAATTTAAAAAAGTATTTAACTAGTTGCCTTTTCTATAGTTAAAAGCAACAACATTAGTTTTAGGACAACACTATTTTTAGGTTGTTTTATTATTGCAGTACAGACTTCAAAAGAAAATACACTGTTAAAGAGAAAGTCTGTACAATATAAAATGAAGAATTTTGAAATATTAAATCTGTTACACCATTTCTTAAAATGCACTTGTGTAGACAAGCTGGCAGCTCAGCTGAAATCTTTCTGAAACTGAGAGCCTACAGCACGGTGCAGAAAATCCTTACAGCTTAATGATGGATGGAGAATGCAATGTCTACAGCAGCATCTGGGAGGTTTTTTCACCATGTTTAATCCTTGCCTCAGTAACACTCGAAAACGAGACTGGATCAGCTTCTTTGAGCTCGCATGCCCTGCTGATCTGACTCTGAACTAGATAAGTGAGATTGGATAGTGACGTGCAACCCACGGCTCTTAAAGCACTCTTTCACACAATGCTGATCGTGACTGAATTCATCACTGTGCCACAGAACAGGGATTTTATTTACATTTCATTTAGCTTTTGTGGGAAGAATTCCTTTGGGAATGAGTAGGAGTGGGATTAAAAACAGTTAACATAGCTCCATTTTATGCAAACTGATATCAAAGTGCTAAGGGGCCATTAAAGCATAATAATAATAATAATAATAATAATAATAATAATAATAATAATGATAATAATAATAATCAAAATAGTAATAATAATAATAATAATAATAATAATAATAATAATAATACTTTTCCCCGGTATTGTCTTGAGGTTGTATGTAGAATTAGCTTCATCTAGATTGAAATATTTTTAGCCAAACAAAGTACATTTAGCTTAATTTCCTTATTTTATTTTTCTCTACTACATAACTATTTACAATAATGTTAATTATTGCTGCCAATAGTAAATATTTTGTGCAATTTCTGGGCAATTAATAGCAGGCTAATAATAAAATGAGCTTAACATACTCTAGTAATCTTGTGCCCCACAAAAGCAGTTCTTTTCCCCTGTGTGTCTGAAGAGCTCTCATGTATTCACCAATATATTTCAAAACAGAGGTCCTCTCAGAGGCATGTGTCCTTGTTCAATTATTTAGTGTTTTCCTTATATTTTTTTCAAAGCCAACTAAACCGGTTGCATATCAGCCTTGGAGGATGCAGATGTTAAATGTGATCACTATTCAAACAAATCTGCCTGGAAAATGGTGCCAAATTCAGCATACATTTGACCATTAAACCATGCAAAGATTGTCAGTGTGATAACTACATTGGCTAAAGTTTGTAAATGTAAATATAAATCCAGTCAGCACCCAAATATAAGCTCATGCTCCAGTAACACTCTTCTGTTACAGGTCTAAATTTGATAAAAGAGAGTTCTATCCCTGAGGAAAATGAAAACGAAATAAGTAAAAGGAATTTATTCATATCTGCCAGCCCTTGCATTTATCTCTTATTTTTTTCCTTTGCATCGAGCGTCACGACTTTGTGTCTATCACATTGTGTGGAGATGATGCATGATCATGTTTTCTTTTCCTACTACTACTTGTGTTTTCACTTCATCTGCAGGGTTTCTGTCATGTCTCTGACTAAAACTGACTAAAGCCACATCTATGTACACAGACATATGCCGGATTTGCAGTTCAAACCTTTTTCATGGACTTAATTCAATTTCGGGCCAGTCTATAATTTAATCTTAAGACTCCATTTGCTCTCGCAATTTCCTTTTATCTATGTTTATAGAGGATACCAGAATAAGCCTTAACAGCGATTGTGCATTCAGCGTGTGTGCTATTAGACTCCAGTTACACTTTTAGCTTAGCTTTACTTCACACTCCTGCCAGAGTGTTCCCAAGACATGTCCCTGGCTATATGCAGGCTATAATGTGTCTGTAATAGTGATAAAATATTAAAAATAAATAAATAAATACATATATAAAAGTGCTTTTTTTTAAAAAAAAAATCAACCTTATGCTCTTGGTTCTTGATTGATTTCGGAGACATTGCATGAGTAAAGACCTAAGATAGTACACACTACGTAAGAAGAACCATGCCTTGTTCGATAGAAAGCATGATGGTAAATCATGCAGGATTTGGATTCCTTTTCCAAGCACTCTGTTTTCAGCTTAATTTAATTTAAAATCTACTATTAACTCAATAGAGTGACCCTTTTGCTCTTGCTGTTTTTCTTTTATCGAAGCTTAGAGCTTATAACAGAAATACAAAAACTTCAGCATGGTGCTTGTGTGTGTTTTTAGACTCTGGTTGCATGTTCCCTGCTCAGGCCCTGTAAAAGCAGAGATCTCGCCATCGTAAAGAGAATCTTGCCTTGTTTAACAGACGGCATGACTTCAAAGTGCACCCAAATGTCGTGACAGGCTCCCAGATCAAATCTGAGCTGTACCTCCTGAGTAATTTGGCATTGTCTGTAGGCTGCCTGGTTCAGCAGATGGCCAAGCAGAGGCTGTTTCATTACCACCACATCCTCAGGGCTCTCAATCAATGCTGTCTCTCTTTTCTGTCACTGCTTCTGCCTTTCATCAACAGGAGCGAGTAATTCTAGTCAGCTCACTCGGATTTCACTCCATGATTTCCTGCTGTGAGCCAGGAAATCATTGCATCATGCCATCATAGTGTTATAGTGAATGTGCTGATTCTGTTAATTAAGTCACAGAAACCAGAAGCAAAATAAAATATTGCCTTTTTAACTTTAGATCAAGAATATTCATACATACAGTGTACAAAAGTCTGAGAGTTATTAGTGAAATTGCTTCTATCGTGACTTCTTTTTTAATGCAACAATTTTCATTTTCATAGTATTTGGTGGGCGGCACGGTGGTTCGGTGGTTAGCACTGTCGCCTCACAGCAAGAAGATCCTGGGTCCGTTTCCCGGGTAACCCAGGGTGCCTTTCTGTGTGGAGTTTGCATGTTCTCCCCGTGTTTCCTCCGGGTGCTCCGGTTTCCTCCCACAGTCCAAAGACATGCAGGTTAGGTCGACTGGCTACTCTAAATTGCCCATAGGTGTGAATGCGAGCGTGTGTGGCTGTTTGTCTGTGTTGGCCCTGTGGTGGACTGGCGACCTGCCCAGGGTGTACCTCTCACCCGAAGATGCTGGGATTGGCTCCAGCTTCCCCACGACCCAGATGGATAAAGCAGTATAGATATTGGACGGATGGATAATGGGGTACAGCTGGATCGTGGGTGGGAAATGTATGGGAGAAATTTGGGAGAAAACTGGGAATCCAAATCCTCAGACACAGTCATCAACAAACCAAGCAAAGTAATGACAAATCTGGGTCAAACTCAGACAATCAAAAAAAATTTAAAGAGCTGCACTTACGAAACAAAGTGCATGAATGAAGGAGTTGTTTACATACACTGAATAAGCATGAGATAACAGGAAGTAGGATCCTGGATTGGCAGTGAGGTACAGTTCTACATATAAATTTAAAGAGTTCTCCCAGAGGGACCACCTGAACAACCCTTTGTGGTTCTTGATGTAACCTTTTTTGCCCCACAGTCTTTCAGTAAAACTAAAAACATACTCTGATAGTATGTGAACTGTACGGTGTTACTTTATTTATTCCCCCCCTTCAATTCTGTCTTTATCTGATTTCCTGGTCTTACCTCTGTAAACACTTCATTACAGCCTTTTACATAGAGGACAGACTTCGAAACGTTGCAGCCGAAAGTCCGTGTGTTGCACGAGAATGTGATATGTTGAATAATGAACCTTCCCCTATTTGTATATTTCTTTAGTTAGGCATTACCAGACCAGACCAGGCCTCGTGAAAGGTTGATTAAGTACTAGAACGAACTCCCTCGCTAAAATCCACTCCCACCTGCTTCTCCTGCTTCGCTCTGTGCTTTAACTGATGACGACTTTGCAAGAGCTACATAAATAACTGGGCCAATAACTTTTATAGCCGGTGAAATGAGAGGAAAAAAAATAATAGTGAACAAAAAAGCGGAGTCTGAATCAGGTAATAACTTCTCTACACAAAAGCACTGCACCTAGTTTGAACGGTTGCGGCACGGCCCATCTGTTGTCAACATGTTCTATTATTTATTTCCACACCTCTGTTTTTCATCAGTGGGTTTAAATATGTGGTATATTTCCCCAGGGAGGGTTCTGCATGGTGAGATGGGTATTATATCCTTTTAATTTAGCTGTCTGGGCTTTCAGCTTGATTCCGGGATCAGCGTTCTGCGTTACACATTTAGAGAGCTGACTGTCAAAGCAGTGCGATTTACACAACATGTATTCCAGGTAATTAAACTGGATTGTGGATCAAATAAACAAATGTTCATTCCTACCCATGAAAAATAGCTTTGTATATCGAAAACGTAACAAAGGCTACGTTTACACGCACAGATTTGTCAGTTTGAGTGACTGCGTTTTCCAGTTGAACTGTTTATATGCGCCATAAACTCGCTAATCTGTTGACAGTCTCAATTTCGACGTACACACGTATAATCCAAACCAAATGTATGGCTAATACAAGGAGAGGCATTTAGTGTCAAAGTTAATATAAGAGAAGCTTTCTTTCCTCGATCTTTATAAACTGACGCGTTTATAGAGATTCGGTGTGAGTTTAAGAGACGCGGGCAATCCTAGGACACAAATATAATTAGAAAACCATGTTTGAAGAAGTTCAGAAGAATTCCCATCATGCTTTGTGTTTGCGCATTCCATTATGCAGGAAGTCATGAGCCACGTCCGTGCTCTATTTCAAACGCTGACAGAAAAGGGCTGCAGGCCTCATTTGGTTTGCAATTTTAAAGGTAAACGATATTTTAATGACTCAATTAAGTTGCGTAACAAGAACAATGGCGCCGTAAGTTCAGAAAGTGACTGATCACAGGGTGAAAGTTTGCGCCAGGGGAAAGAAAGGGTACCAAAACTCAAAAAAAAAAAAAAAAAAAGTCTAGCTCCGGAGCAGTGAAATGTGTAAATAAATGATCGATTCAGTTTAATGAATGTACCTTCAAAATGTCTCTGTATTTCACTGAAATTCGTCCAATTCCTATCCACTTGGGCATAGTGTGATCTTTTTTTTTTGGAAGACAAACTCGATACATAACTACAGTTTGTTGACTGACCAAAATGAAGGATCAATCAGAACGATCAGCGACCGACTTCGAAGCCTGTTCTGCTGGTTGGAACTCACCGGTGAAGCGAATACAGTGGATGGAAAACGTATGAACCGCAATCAGAAGTACAGCTGCGTCTCTCACCTCACCGAAACTCCTTCAAGCTAGAAATCATACCATTAAGTGTTGGTGTTATTGATGTATCGCTTTCATACTCTAAAACAGTTTCGCAATTGTTCAGACAGAATCCACATAAACCGGGTCCGTGTTTAGCGTGTTCATGAGAAAAGTCCATATGAACACCCCCTTTTGTGGTACTCACGACTCACTACTTTTCACGCAGTTTGTTAATAAAAGATAACTTTTGCAACTTTTGGTGGCGTTGATCCTTGAGGAATGTTTGGTGGAACTACAAAGTGGAAAAATACACTATGTCTACAGAAGAGTATTTCTTTGGCTGTGTAGCCACATTTGGTTTTGCCTGCATTTTGCTAGTTCTTTTCAACACTACTTCTCTCCATTAGCAGTTGATTCACTTTCATAAATACCAGGTCGATGATGATGATGATGATGATGATGATCAGCGATGTTCAGCAAAAGCCACACGACTTCTGATCTCTGTTCTCATTTATGTCATATAGCGGCTTTTTGGATACGTATCAGATCTAGGACTAGATCCAAAAGTTTGAAATCTGAAGTCTGAAATCTGTGTCAGACTAATCAAGGAAAATCTGATTAGCATCACGTCAACCTAGTGATTAAAAACACCTATGAGCTAAACTGAACTTTTGCTCCATCTATTTCTTTCAAAAAGTAATTATTACAAAGTAAAAGTTCTAAAGAATTGTGTCATTTTTTTTTTTTACTTCTTTCCATTTGCCGACCCGAACATTTTTTTTAAAACTAAAGAAATGCAGATTGCACTTTTTATCCATTAATAGCTACATTTAATGCTGTTGAAAATGTACCACTTACATTATTGCAGTAATTAACAATCATTTCCTTGTCATTTTTTTCCTTTCCTTTGAGGTTAATAACACAAAAAAAATTGTCATGTTACCGAAAAACCACTTTCCACTTTCCTAAAAACTGGAAACCTGTTACAAAGTGTTGATACTGGCGACTCCTTCTATAAATGTTAAGTAAACTCGTCCTAAAAGAAAACTCCACTATTATGGGGAGCGTCGTGAATATAAGCCTATGTGAATGAGCTCTAATCTAATCTAATCTAATCTAATTCCATCGATTATGGGCTGCACAGTAATAGATACAAAAATTTATACAGATATAAAGTCAGTTTTGTTTTGTAACATGGAGGCTAAAGAGTTCTTTGTATGTACATACGGCAAAAGACAAAGTCTACATACAATTCTACGAACATGGCACAACCCCGAGCGGATTTTCACACATGATAATTGAGTCATTCAAAACTTGTTTATTTTCTTTTGTAATAAAATGGTATTTTTTCAGCTTCAGTCCGTCTGGTGTGCTGACTTTGGCAAGGCACCCTATTCCGACTACAGTGTTGGAGAGCTGTTATGGTTCGCTCTATCTAGTTACAGTTATGGTTATAGTACGCACTAAGAGCTTTATGTTCCTCCCAAGGAAAATACCCGAAACTCCAAGTCGTGCATTCTGTCATGCGACTCCATAGAAGGAAACCTAAGAGGCCATTCATAGCGGTAATAAGTGTTCAAACGAAAAACATCGCTTCGTTCTATTAGACCTGTCGACTTTGCTCACTTCCAACATCGCTCCTGCTGTACTGAGACATTAATTCAGTCACTATGCGCTGTCATTACCGGCATGCCGAGAACTGAAATGTGTATGATGAATAGACAAACTGTGAACATTTTAATCAATGATGCGAGCTTGTGTAAATAGAAGAATGGCGTGGGAAAGAGGTTATGTCAGTACGCTGTATTGTGTATAGATAAATACGCTGTACAAATCTGATAGCGTTATTGAAGTGAGAGCGTTTCACGAGCCTATTGTTTGGGAAAGCAGGAAGAAAGAAGACATGTCACTGCTTTTGTGATGGAGACAGGAAGTGAGGGAAGGATGAGAGTGTAAAGAACAACGGTTTATTCATGCGTGAAAGAGCGTGTGTTGCATGAATTTGCTTGGCTGATACACACAATATGATGCAATTTGGGGGAAATCGAAGGAGCGCTGGTTTACGGAGGTGTACGGTTGACAGGGCACGCACCAAGGAGCCGTCCAAACTCATCGGACAACCGAGACATGACATCTGCGCTTTAAAGACGGCTGGTTGAACCTGCATTTTAATATGCGCGAAAATCCCATTAATATTTACATGGGAAAGTTATGTGGAGTCAGAATCAGCTTACACAGGTACTCGCGTTGGAATCTCCGTTCAGGTTATGCAAATGATCTGCGTGTAGTGTACGCCTCTGTGGCTGCCAGATCTTTCTTGTAGAAGTGACCAGGAACAAAATCAGGGATAGAAAATATGGACCTTTACTAATAAACCTCTCTCTTTTTTGTTTTGTTTTTTTTTAGCTGTCAAAATTCAAATATGAGGCAAGAGGCGATTTAGTTTTAACGTGGACATTAAAGGAGAACACCGAGGAGCTCCAAAATGACTGAAAGATAATGACATGTTCGCCAAACTGGCCTCACACTTTTGCAAGAAATTCTCAACAATTGGCTGAATGGCGGTTTGAGGGCATTACTCGAGAGTGATGGATTGACAGGGCGGGGATTTAAACCAATCATCAGTCAGGAAGCTTCACCAACGTGCCAGAACGGCCCTAGTTGTATAAAATGACACGAGCGTTAAGGTCAGTGTTCCTGATTTTCCCATTTTGTACCTTTTTTTTACGACTTGGATCATTTGGTAGATCGAATCCAGATGAAATGTCAATTTCTTATAGTAATTTATAACATTTTTGACGTTGGCAATCTGAATTTGAGTAATAAGAGGTGATAACATTATCATCAATGCTAAAAGAAATCTTTTTCTAACTTCGTCCTAACAGGTTATAATCAAAAAAAGTGACCGTGAAGTGAGGAGGTAGTGATAAGCTAAGCTAAGCTAAGCTAAGCTAAGATAAACTAAGATCAGTGGGATAAAGGCTTTCAGGGTGCTGAACCTGAATCCCAGCACCTTTTTATATACCTTTTCGTTTTTCTTTTCTTTTCTTTTTTTCAATCCAGACAATCTTGTGGCAACTAAAACAATGACCGCAACGATGCAGCGTGCTAAAAGGTCTTTCGTTTGTGTCTATCCTGAACTCTGATTACGTTTAAGTTAAACATCCTTTACGAAACTGCAGGAAATGTAGTTAAACAAGCAAGTTTTCTGCTTGTAATAAAACACTACAAACGTATCATTTAAATGCAACAATCAGCTAGAATGGACACTTAGGAATGATAATTAGCAACCTTGGAGGTTAATTTGGGGTTGCCTGGCCAGCTGTGGCTTGTTGCACCTCCATCTGTGATCTTCACCCAACGTTCTGCACATTTCAACCTTTTTCTTTTTTTCTCGTTTTTGTTGTTGATAACTTCAGAACCTCCATAATTGATGTTTTTGGGAGATTATTCCCAGCCAGTGTTCGTGTAAATAACGCCATGCTCCCTTCGTGTTCCGAGAATAAACCAGAATTTAATATTCCGTTTTAGCGTTTGTTTCTTACTGAAAATTGTAGCTACGTTTTAGTCACATTTTTGTCGTTTTGTTTTGTTTTAGATAAGATTTAGTCAGTGGAACTCAATTTTAATTTTAGTCAGTGTTTTAGTTGTTATTTACTCAGACAGTTTCATGATAGTCCTTGTAAAATGTCTCCTGAAGCATAATCCGTTACTGATTTGTTAGCGAGTGAAGACGGTATTTCGTACACTGTGACGGCGTTGGTGATGAGCACTATTTTTACAAAGGTCATATATTATATTATAAATATATCCATCCATCCATCCATTATCTATACTGCTTTATCCGTCTGGGTCGCGGGGAAGCTGGAGCCAATCCCAGCA
>JAQQZX010000007.1:3773862-3787460 GCA_030068355.1 Notoglanidium maculatum | reverse complement strand
CCATGTATACTATTTTTGATTTTTGTCTCATTTGTTTTGGGTTCTCTTTATCTACTTTTAGGTTTGTGGGAAAATCTGATGATGTTTTAGGTCTTTAGGTCTTAGATCTTCATGCAGAAATATAGAAAATTCTAAATGGTTCACAAACTTTCAAGCACCACTGTATGTGTGTTTTTATAACATTACATTCTAGATGTATTCCCCTTTTGCTGTTATAATAACATCCACTCTACTGGGAAGGCTTTCGACTAGATTGGCTGTGGGGATTTGTGTTCATTCTGCTACCAGAGCATTCAGGAGGTCAGGCACTGATTGCTGGGGGGGAGGTCAGTTCATCCCAAAGGTCTTCAGTGGGGTTGAGGTCAAGACTCCTGTGCAGGACACTCGACAACTACTACCACTCCAACCTTCACAAACTATGTCTTTATAAACCTCGCTTTGTGCACAGTGACATTGTCATGTTGGAACATGCTTGGGTCACTTAGTTCCATTGAAGGGAAATTGTAATACTAATAAATAAATTCTGTATGGTGTGCTTCTGATGATTTTATATTGACAGCCAAAGTACAGTAAATGTGGCATCATGAAGTTATACATATACTACAGACTAGATCATCTTGCTCTTGCTCTGATTGTAAATTGTCAGTGACTGAATACGTAATCGCATTCTCATGATGTCGGAATATGGATAGTGAGTTTAGATTAGTTACAGAGCCATGGCATTGTCTAGTGGAAAAGCACTAAAAGAAACACTCCCTTTGTGTGTGGTTTCGTCATTTCACTAAGGTCACCTGAGACTGTGCAACACAAAGGAAAAAAAAAAAAAAAATCCTCAACATCAACTCCAAAATCGTTACTTGGAAAAATGTGTGCTGTACTCTCAGAGGCTATAAAAACAGCTCTTTTTATTAAATATATTTATGAAATAGATAAACAGTCATATACAACAATAGCCATATAGAAAACTGAACCCCTGACCAAAAGAAATTGATTTCAGTAAGAAAGCATGTTATTGTCTTGGGGGGAATGACAGGGTTGTTTTCACTGTCAGGTAATATAATGCACTTCATTGAGGACCTTCTTTCTGTAGACTCGTTGGGCACTCTGTCATGGATTTAGTCGCATTAAGGACGCAAAATCTGATAGGCTGAAAATGCCTGACATGCAGCCGAGGACAGACACAAAGCTTTCTCAATTGATCTCTTGCTAGTGCTGATTTAATATCACAGCTAATCCGCCTTTGTTTATGGTTGGGCTCTTCTTTGAACTGATGGTCTTTTTTTGGTCAAATCTTCATTACAGACATGTTTTGACATGACGAGAGACGGTTGATCTTTCCGCAATGTTAATAATAATTGTAAATTTTAGCCACCAGACGTCAGTCAATCGCAAAGTGCCCTCTTCAGTGATCAGAGTACATGAGTTTGAGAAGCCACTCTCATTTTGTAAGCGCCAAAACACAAATCCTGTGCTCAGTAGAAAATGTTTGGATAAGCAGACCATCTTGTTTCCTGTCTTGGGCTATTACTCGAGACGGTTGTGTATAAGGTGCTGTATTTGATTACGTCTCACTGTTATCACACGCCACATATCTCACCCAAATTGTGACTATTTCCTCATCTATTTTTTTCAAAATAGACTCTTCTTTCACATTATCCATAAGCATAACCAGCAACTGGAGAGTCTCTTCCTGCATGCAGACTCTGACTTCCTGTCCAGCTTGGAGCAGAACTCAGCAGCTGCCTCAGACAGGAGGTCTGGATTAAATTATGGCAGAGAAGTGTCTGAAGGCTTGGGTCAGGCGTTCGTGTGGAGCTGTTAAGAACCTTTCTTCTGCAGCTAATGCAACTGATGTGCATGCAGCAGAAAAATCCTATCAGATGAAGTACTCCTTGCCAACATGGCTTGGTTTGCATGGTTCCACATCCAGGCTGGGTCTTTTGCTCTTTACGGCGATGGCAAGTGGAGGTTGGGGTTCCCTGTGCTGGTAGAGGAAACGGATCAACACAGCCACCACACATAGTGTTGTAAACACTATAGCAGCCACGACTCCTGTGAATGACAAAACGTGAGTGTAGCATGTTATTACTGTTCCCATTAGTGACCCTTGGCAGATTTAAATATCCAGTACATTAAGCTGGTGCTGCAGGTGATTTATACAGAAGAATTGCATGGATTGTCAACCAAGGGCTCGTTTATCAAGCTGGATATGAATGAATTTATTCACCCAAGCATTTACATAAGACATTTCATATTCATGAAAATCCTAAAAAGAAAATATTGTAAGAATGTTTGCATCCTACTCATCCACACATTCTGTGTGTGTGTGTGCAAAGTTAAACATAACAAGACTTACTAATGTAAACCTTGACTTGCATTACCGAGTATGAAGAAAATCGGCAAATTCCAAAACTTTTGCAAATCTAGTGGAAAATTTTGGTCCAGCGTGGCAAATGACTCTTCTAAAAGCTTGATAAATGAGACCCAAGGAGAGGAAACAATGTGCACATTCAATTTTTTTTCAGTTATTCATTCATCATATTAATGAATAACTCTTTTTTCCAATCAGGTTAATGGTGAATGTTTGCATCTGGAGATAAAATTAGCCACATGCACATAAATGCTCATCCTGTATGCAACCATTTAAAGGTGAAAAGACACTGGAAGGAAAGGAAAACTGTTCAAAATACAATATAGTTGATTTCAGACATTTATATACACTCATCATGGACATAGCAATATGTCATGGCAATATCGGACTTTCAGTGATTTGATTAAATATCCCTTAGCAAGTTTCACCATGACCACATGCTTTTGATAGCCATCAACAAGCTTCTGCAAGAATTATCGTTGGATATTTGATCACTCTTCTTGGCAGAATTGGTAGAGTTCAATTACATTTGTTGCTTTCCTGGGACAGACCCGACTTTTAAGCACAGTCTACATATTTTTGATAAGGTTGCGGTCAGAACTTGTTTTAAGCTTAATGTTAGCCTGCGTTATCCATTCCACAAGCAATTTTGATGTGTTTGGGGTCATTGTCCTGTTAGAACACCCAATTGTGTCCAAGGTTCAGCAGTTCAGCTAATACTTTGAGGTTATGCTGAAGAATTCTGAGCTTCTTCTTTATTCTATCCGCTTTGCGCCAGTTCCACTGGCAGCAAAACAGCTCCAGCTCATGATGCTGCCACCACCATGCTTAACAGTTGATACAGTGTTCCTCTGTATCTCGGGTCATTGTAGCCAAGCAACTCAATTGTTGTCTCATCTGACCGTAAAACGTTCCTTTCCTCCAGAAGGCTTTTTCTTTGTCCATGTGGTCAGCTGCAAACTTTAGTTGAGCTTGAAAGAGTGGATTTTGGAAGAGGTTTCTTTCTTGGACAGAAGCAGGTTAAAAGATTTTGGGACTTTCAGCACATATTTCTTGACACTGTATGTATAATTGTGACACTGTGTTAATTCCAGAATGTGGTGTAATCAATCTTCCTCAGGACTGTTCAAGTTTTAAATTGCCGTGACATTTGCATAAGGCATAATCTTGATAAAGTTTCTCTTTTATTAAAACCTAATGAATGGTCTAGACTTCTGCCTGAATAATACCTACTCCCTTCAGTCAAATTCAATTGCCCAAACAATTGCCATACGCAAAGCTTGTTCAGACTTGTTAAATCACTTTGCGCAGGGAAAAAAGTTTCAGTCGTCATGGCAAATCAGATTGCCCAGTTCTTGTGGGTGTTAAAAAGTTTGCAAATGGTCAAGATATACAAACATTTAGTAAAGAGTATAGAGTTTTTAAATGCATAAATTTCATTATATTTTTAATTTTGAATTTTTTATATTTTACCAAAATCCTAAATAAAGTGTGTGTATAAGAGTGTCCTAAAGTGTGTGTGTGTGTGTGTGTGTGTGTGTGTGCAATTAGAAAAAATGTGTGTGCTCTACAAATAATTTGTTTACTTGATTTCTTCTTAAGTGCGGAAAAACAAAAAGAAAGGCCTAAAGAATAATTACAGTATAATAAAAGTAGTTATATTGGCATATAATAAAAACAAAATAAAAGTGGTGACTCAAATGTGTATTAAGCATTTTAAGAATATAGAATAAAGATGATTTAGGAAAATAAATTTCTGTTTAGGAAAAATTAGACCATTTGCAGCCATAAAAAGAGTTTCTTGAAAGCATTAATTAGTATATGAAACACAACCTAAATGCTTTTTTTCCTTGTATTACTGTGGTACCTTTTTATTTGGTACATTTTATATTTAATATGCGCTACGTGTGTCAAGTTTAACACAATTTAGGTGGTGATGAAACACACCGAAAACTTCAAAACACAATATGAGTGCAGAATAAAAGAGCATGAACATGTGTGCATTTTGTTGATAAGGTGTACACTATGCGCAGGAAAAAAAACATCTTCACAGTCTCTTTATATTATATCAGCATCAACGGTGCAAATGCATAGCAAATACCAAACAAAACCACCTTTACTACATTAAAACTACCAAAGAACTTCAAAGAACCTTTCATAAACCTGCGTGCATGTCATTTTGTGGGTGTTGTGAAGTGTACATGCGTTTCTGCTCACATAACCCTTCAGCACCTGCGAGTGAATGAACTGAATCTGCTTAGGAGTGAGAAAAGGTTTAAGTTTGAAATGAGAGAAGCTTAATCAAGATTGTCTGCATTTATTAGTTTATAAGTTCGTCGAATTTCAGCATAGTGCACTGTTAAAAGTCAGGTGTATGAGCAATTGCATTGACATTCGCAGAGTGTAAGATGATCACCGCCAGAGCACGGAATGACTTCTCCAGAATGAACGTACACTTGTTACTGTTGTTGCTCACCTCCGATTAGTGCTGAGTCACTCTGTGCGACCTTTGTCAGAGGCTCTTTACCTCGGTCTGGTTTTGATGATTCATCTGTTGCAAGAGAGAAAGACGATGGAGGACAGAGACGGAGAGGAGTCCATGCTTAAGAACAAATGAACCATAATGATATAATGCCATAATTTTTGCATGTGAACATGAGGATAACGCAAGTTTAGAACATTTGCATTAAATTGCTAAATCAGTGCTCACAGTCTTTACGGATCAAGTGTTTTACCTGAGCCTGTGTGGGTGGTAATGTGAGTGTTTGCGCTTGATTTAGCCCCACAGTCTGACTCCTCTAGCCGGCCGTGTATGCTGACTGCTGAGCCCCCTCTTTTTTGTAGCGCCACTTTTAAAGGGGCAGCTTGATTAAACTGGACAGACGACAGACAGCCAACGAATCCTCTCAATCCTGCACGGACCACTTCTTCATCAGTGATGTCACTCCCTACACCCAAAGAATAGAAAACAAAGAACAATGGTATGCACTTATTCAACTCATTCACCTTTTTTTTTTTTTTGGAGGATTCGGTGTACTTCATGTTTCGTAAGTTAAAATGACTGTGTGCCATTTATATGAATTAATTCTTAATTTACCAGGGGTCTGTATTATTTATTTCATTTCATTTCATTTTATTTTGTTACAGAGGTGGAAATTCAGCACACCATTATCCAAATTGTACTGAGTGAGGTCTTATAATAATTGGCTTGTTTGACTTGTCACTTGATTTTAAAACCAGCCGATGTTTTGAAAATAAAAAGGTCCCTACATTTTGCTGGGTAATTTGGCCGGGAAATTAGGCCAACACAAAACTTGCTACAGTTCAAAGGGGGGAAAATGTATCATTATATTATTTTCTGGCATGTTTCATCAATATAGATGAGCTCATTACTCTAATCTCTCAGAGTCAAAGCAGAACTGCAGGAATCAATATATCCATTCACATTTTTTCCCCTTCCCTCTACGTTGTTTCACCATTAATGACTAAAGATGGATGTACTAGGGCTTGTCACATTTAGGTGTGCACTTTACTGCAAATTTGTCACAACCATCCTTCTGTCTCCACCAAAGAATTAGGGTCAAGCTATGTCCTGTCCTGCTTATTAGTTACCCGATTAAAAAAAAGGTTTCCTAGGCAACATCGTGCAAATCCATTTACCCTTCACTCAACCCATCTGTCGCAGTGCTGACAGCTCAGAATGCACTCTCTCGCTCCCTGCCTCTCTGCCCTACCAACCACCCACCTCATTCTAACCTGTCTCTGAAAAAAACCCACACCACTCAAATGCCTCAAACACACAAAAAAGAGAGAGAGAGAGAGAGAGAGAGAGAGAGAGAGAGAGAGAGAGAGAGAGAGTGGTCATTAAAATTCATAGAGAATTATAGCAGTGCTGATTGCAAGTAGCTCTTTTTGGGTGAATGGTTGCAGTATGAAGAATAGCTTAGAGATGTTCCTGAGCTCAGGGTAGAACTCACCTTGGATTCTCCCTAGAGTTAAAATCCTCACTGGAGCAAATGCAGAACCAGGAGAGAGACTGTACTGCTGCATCACTGTGTTATCGATCTGGAGGCACAAAGAGATCAAAAAGAAATAATTTATACCACTTATGTAAAAATGAAGATTCATTGGACAGGTAAATCCTGAAATTCTAGTAACAGTGCCATAAAGAGTCCCAAGGTTGCATGAACGGATTACTTTTTATTGAGCAAAAAGTAAAACCTGTTTATTCAAAACATAATGGAATTTAACAATATATGTTCAATGGAAACATTTCATGAATGCTTCAGAATTTAACTTAAACTTTAAATGTGTATTTTTTTATTTATTTTTTATTTTTAGAAATGCTATAATTTTCAAAAAGAGACAAATTTATAGTTAAACCCTATTCCAATTTTTGTTCAAGTAATTATTAAATCTCCATATTGAAATGCAAAGCTTACTTCCTAAATTGTCACATAGAGTTGTGTAGTAACAGATAATGTACAGACATTTATGTGACATGATATAATGATTGAATAAGATTATTTTGGTTGGTTAGTTTTTATATTTATTCAACATTTTTCCTCAATCTTTGAGAGGAATACTTTGACATAATATGACACACTTATTTGACACAGGGTTTCTTAACCCTTTAACTACTAGAGGTGGCACCATTGGATCCAGTTGCGCATCAATTAGCATTTCTCACATTAACGCTAAAAAAGTAGCAACTCCCGCAAAAAAAAAAGCTTAACTACAAGCAAAAAACAACATTTTTCCCTAGACAAAACACAATTTATGGGCCTAAAATGTGTGCTACAGGGGTTAAAGGGTTTTAATATGTTAATACATTTTATCCATTATCAATTACCTTTTGTTACACATCCAAAGAATACTAACACAGAGATGAACAACTATTCACACTCACATCTGTGGGCAATTTAATAGCCAGCTGACCTAATCTGCATGTCTTTGGACTGCAGGAACACCCAGTGGACACCCACTCAGGGATGGGGGATACATGCAAACTCAACACAGAAAGCCAGAAGATTTGAACCCAGAACAGTCTTACTGTGAGATGACAATGTTAACCACTGCACCACCCATGCATTTGTTATACATGTATATCATGACATTTTTATCACAATAAATATATAAAAAAATCATGCTGAGTGAAATATATTATATAAAAAAGATTTTTGTAAAAGACAAAACAGCACATATTTACTTAATGAATCTATCACTTTATTTGCAGTTAACAGGTTAAGTTTTACTCTGATATGGGTAAAAAATAAGCCTATTGTGGTGTGGCGCCAGGACCTAAAATTTTGATGTTTGGAATAATATTAGGCCCTGGCCAGGGTATACACCACCTCCGGCCTGAAGTCAGCTGGGATTGGCTCCAGCTTCCCTGCAATCCTGACAGATAAGTGGTGTAGATAATGGATGGATGGATAAATATTAACTAGTTTCCACCACCAAGTTTCACAATGAAATACTCTTGGTAAAAAAAGTTTACTTTCCATCAGCGTTCACTAATGTGCTTGAGTGGGTTTCAGGTCTATTTACCTTTAGGATTGAAAACCAAATTTCTCTGAGTTTTTGGCTTGTGTCTAGCCATCACAGATAGTTAGTCTTAAACCTGAGCTGAGTCTTTGAAATGTGTCTCATACAAAAAACAAAACAGATAAAAACTAAAAAAAAAAGTGTACCAATAGGTCTCTGTGTGCTTCTATTCCAGCAAAGATACCAGCTCTGTGTGCATCTAAAAAAGCTCAAGTTTCACAGTGAAGATAATAAACTGCTATTTGAAGACAAAACAACAATACACACTTTTGGCTGTGTTCAACATAATAATTTATTGGCTTGCGAGAGTGATCTGCTTTAAGACTTCAAAAAAAATATTTTTGCAAAAATGGTCTACATGGGAATATGAGAACAAGCTACATTTATAAACTTTAAAATTACAGTCGAATGTACATTTGACTATAAAAGTTTGCATTGCCCTTACTTTCTGGATGAAAAATATTAAAATCTATCTTAGGATGTGTATACAGGTATTTTCCAACTATCGGTGGGCCACCTTGGGCCACAGGTGGGCCAGTGTGGATATGTCATTAAGACTCACCCCATCCTTTAGCAAAAAGTACGGAAGATCGTGTATGTTTGGACAAAATGTGAAGAGGTCACTTCAATTCACACCAATTTTACCTACCTGGGGCTGAAGATGCCACTCTCCATTAAGATACCTGGGACATGCACTACATGTGACAGGAAGTAGAGACTACCTCATACTTGCAGTTTGCATTACAGGCAGTGAAGCTGGGAAGCGCACACCCTGCCCTGAAGGTTCAAGTGTGCTGCAGCTGCCGTGTTTTCACAGCATGCTAGCACATGGTGCTCCAGCGGAGTTTTCTTTTTTTGGCAGGGGGAACGAGAAAAAAATATTTAAAATTTATATCTAATTGGCTGTTTGCCAATGAAACTGGACTTAACTCCCCCTGAGGACACACATCGGATTTCTTCTCTTGAGATCAGATGTGGTAGAGTTTGCTGGTCATAGCAAAAGTCAAGGCTTGGCAAGGACCCAGGGTGTTGGTGGCTTTTTAGAGGGCTTGAGCTTTTAATAGCCTTGAGACACCTAGCAGATGGGATGAATTGTGTGAACTGTGTAGAGGGTTTTTGTTTCCTCATTGGGTAGGCAGAGTTTAAATGCCTTAATCTTGTCAGTGCATCTTTGCTGCAATTGCTGGACTGAATAGTCTCACTGACTGAGTCTCACCTGGCTCAACAGGTGCACCTTCAATATGCCTTTACTCACTGCTGGGCAGACTAGAGCGAATGAGCCAGAGGTCATGTTCACCCACAGCTGTGGACTGCCTGCTGGCCTGGACAGCCTTGGGGACATTGTGAAGGACAAGGTCATTCCTCCTGACCACTGGAGCCCAGGCTGGAGGAATCGCATCTGTGTAGTCTGATCTCTCAAACCATTAGCTAGCTAGAGGGGGGCCACATCAAATATGCATAGCAGAACATATTTGAGCTTTGGTCTTGCATCTGTAGTTGCTGCGTCATCTTTGTTTCATCCCTCAAAGTCACGCTGATCAGGTTAAATCTCTAGGAGGCAGTTATTATGAGCTCATGTAAAGCAGCTTATTGGGAAGTAAAGAATGGTACTTCTTAGTTATGAGAAAGGCACCACAGGCGACCAGGCAGTTTTGTGGTTTCTCGGTTTCTGACACCTCAGGTGTTTTATAAAGCACCATGCAAGTAGTTGTGACAGACAGGAAGTTTGCCTTGCCAATGCAGCAAAGCACTGGCTGGTTCTTATATGCCTACCATCAGGGAAGAGCCTTTCTCACCATTGGACATTTGCTCCTGGCACTCCTACCGAGGTCAAACATGGTAATAATAATCAAAGAAAAAAATTTCCCATAAGCAAATTTTAAAGTCAAAGGGATGAAAGAGAAAAGTTACCATAAGCCCCAAAACAGAAAACATTTACCTTTACAGATCCTGAAGAGGTACACAGAGGTAGAGTGCTTAGTGATACCAAGGAATAATATAAGAAAAAAAAACTCAGCTAACAGAAAGAAAAAACAAACTGTTTGTTGGTGTATGTAAAGAGACATGGCAATGGAACAGTAAAGACAGCAACACACGGGCACAGAGGCACAGGTGGCCGATGTCTACTCTACCATGCATCATATACAGTAGATCTGATCATAGAAACTGTTCTAGAAGTTCGACAAATACGACTAAATTTAGCAAGAAAACATATTTAATTTATTTTTAAGCCTTTCTTAAGTATGAGTTATAAATCTAAAAAAATATTCTGCACACATGTTCAACACTACTTAATATGAAAATCTGTGCTGCTTGTTCATATAAGCTTTAATGCACTGCTTATACTTAAATGAGGTCTCTGTACGTACTATGTTACTGCAGGCTAATATACACATATACAAATAGCTTTATAAAAATACATTTAGATGAAAGTCATTGATGACCAAGCCCTTAAAATCAGTTACTGCACACCAGCCCTGAAACAGTTCTGATTCTACTCACCCTGTGGAGGAGTTACCTGGACATGAAGCTGATTTCCATCACGATTCATTCTGACCCAGTGGAACCGTCCATCAGCAAGATTGGCAGATTTAAGACTGAACGTGTCTGGACCCGTCTCTTGGTTCAGCCTGTACCAGATCTGCAAACTGCCTGGGAGATCATAAACAAGCATTTAGAATGTACAATGATGTCCTATATATGCTGGCGGCTTCATTTAGACCATTCACAAATCTGCAGGTCTCATACTTGACACTTTTCTGGCATCATTTGCATTTGTGTTTGTTTGCATGTTTGAATTTATGTCTGTCTGTCAGAGTAATTCATTATCTGTTAGCATGCAGGGAATACTTTCACTAACCTGCCCACTCTCTCCCTCTCTCTCTCTCACTCTCTGTCTCTCTCTCTGACTGATTCACAGATCCATGTCTGCTGTAAAGGATTTATAAAAGCCAGTCATGGCCACTTGAATAGATGGTGTTTCACTCCCCTCTTCCAGTCGATAAAAAATTAAGAGGAGTGGAAGAAGAAAATGAGCAGCATAGAGTGATGCCAGGAGCTGCTATTTTGGCATTCCTCCTCTTTCATTCCTTGTGTATGTTTGCGTGTTTACAGAAAATCTTTATTTACATTGGTGAGTTTGGAGGATATAAAGTTGTCAAGTTGAGTGAAAATTGTAGTAGCCACAGAGACACAAATATTTTCCTGTTATTAATTACGGCACACCTGTGCCCATCAGACCCATTTATTTGGTAACGGCAGTAATTACAGTGCAGATTTTTTTTAAACCAAATTCTCAAAAACAGGTGAACTCTTACCATTTTGGGTCAGCATAATTGCCATGTAGCGCTGGTCATGGGACTGAGCGGACAAGAGCAAAGCTGGTGCATGTTTTGTCAGGAACCCGAATGCCACATTTTCCCGGGATCTAACAGTGTCAGAGTGTTTGTTGCTCTGCAGTTGTTTCGGATCCTGGTTCCTCATTACAGAAAATGGCTCCTGAAGGGCATAGGTTACAGAAGTCCCTCTCTCAAATGATGCCGAGATAGCTAAAACAGACAGAAGTGTATAGAAAAAGCAGATAATTGTGTAAAACAAATGCAAACCCCTTTCTCAATTATGGAAACTTTTTATCATCTCCCTTCAAATAGAGCATCAGAGAATCAGCAGCTCAAGCTCATCAAGCTCAATTAGATGCATGAGAAAATATGCCATTTATCTTCCTCATTACTGATTTTCCATCTAATTAGGTAACTAGCATTTGGAAACTTATTGCTGTGATATGAATTTCTGGCTTTTTTGTTGTCTCTTTTCATTAGTCAGCCATCCACCACACTGAGCTGTAAACAGTCATGGTGTAATCTGACCCTTTCTGCAATCACACTGTAAAGAGACAGAGCCATTACATTACTAATTTGATTGACAGGCCATTGGGTGAATCTGAAGGAGAAGCAGGGAAACAGTAATTAGGTTCTACTCGGCAGGTGAAGCTTCTCCTCTATGGCCCACTAACTCCATGTCAAATTGAAGAGAGTTGACAAGTAAGGACGTGTCGTCAGCCAACCGAACCCCTCCCTTCTCACCCCATCTTTGAAAAGTTGAGCAGATCCCTAGCCATCTTTTAGGAAGAACGACAATATTTTTTCACAGATTTTTCAATACATGTTTGACATTTAAGGCTGTAATTGAGGGTTGGTGACTTAAGTCCCAAAGACAAATCAACATTTACACAAGGAAAGTTACTTCTATTCACAGACGGATTACACACATGCTTAAGATAATCTGCATATTATTCACGACTCGTTTCTTAACAGCATCCAGACCATCACCTTTAAACCTTTAAAAACAAGCACTTGCCACAAGACCCCCCAGACTAAATAATGCAGACTAAATAATGAAATTATTATTCCCTTGCTGTCAAATGTAATGTGATGCAACATAAAAGCAAATAATAATAAAATACTTATATGATGATATAGTAAATTAATAAGAAGATGACAAACATTATAGTAAAAATCTAACAGGAGTCTTGTATATTGTCAATGTATTACTGCATGTATAGTCTTAATTCTACTGATCACAATCACTGCATTATTGCTATCTCATAAGGCATCCTCAGTATGTGCAAGCGTATAAAACAAGACATTAATTTTTGATATTATTTTGCTCTTTATTATTTATATTATCTGCCAATAGGTAATTGTCCACGCAAATTAATGTAGCCACAAGATACTAAAACAAGCTCATGAAATCATAGTGTATGAACAGAATGTCAGCTTTTATCATGCTTTTTAATGAGCTAATTTTAGTTGTGAAATTAATAGAACAATGGTTTACTGTAAAGAAAATGTACCAATGGTTTGAAGGATAAGCTGACCAGGCATTCATCAGCTACACTTACAGCTTGCTTTTAATTAATTCAGGACTTAAGATAAGTACTGTCTTTGATTAAGATAGATAGATCCTGTCTCCTTAGATGCTGACTGGACAAGATTTGCACTTTCTAGGGATGAAACTGTGTCATTTTTTGTGACAATCAATTAAGTGTAATCAATTAAGTCATTAATTAGTGTCTTATTTAGGTATTTAATATTGGTCCAAAATGGCATTCTATATAGTTTTTAGTGTATTTACAGGCTAAAACATGTATTTCAGCACGCCATATTATGGTTAATCCTCTGGAAGCCAGTGTTACTCAGGAGCAACATGGAATCTACATATCCACCATAGGGCTTACATATTATTTTTCACTGTATCAACTGATTTTCTGATGAGCATCAAGTGTATTTGTTTGGTCTTGGCTTTCAGAGGGTTAAATCAACCTGTTAGACATTGGGATTGAATACTGCTCCTCACTCCAGTCAATATCACTGAATAAAAAATGGGCTCAAGTCCAAAGTCAGATTCATGCATAACTGTGAGACACAAACCTATATTATGCCTATAACTCCAAAAATAAAACACATAACATCTGCATAGCACTTAACTCTATAGTCAACACAGATGTGCACAATTTTGATATCAAATGCTCACTGAGTGCACTTAACTAACCTCTTAATACAACCTGTAATTAATATGTTGACCCATATTTAAGGTAATTTATTTCCATCCATCCATTATCTATACCGCTTTATCCGTCTGGGTCGCGGGGAAGCCGGAGCCAATCCCAGCATCTTCGGGC
>JAQQZX010000007.1:3749960-3762252 GCA_030068355.1 Notoglanidium maculatum | reverse complement strand
CAGTTCGCGCTCCCGTGGCATCGCTCAGAGAACTGCGTACAGCTGGAATTACCCTCAGTAAGACACTTGCTATCCTCATTGTGCGCGCCGCCGCACTTGTGGTCTCGCTATACCAACCATGACAGTCTTATATCATATTCAGCTAAGAAATCAGCCCAAGTACAAATCTGAATAAGTTTGAGACAAGTCCAAGACAAGACTCGAGTCCGTCAGCCTTTCCATTTATATTCCTAGTTAAGTTTGTGTATGTTGTATATGTTGACTGCAAGCTTCAACAACGCTTTTTTCCCCCAATGAAGTTCAAATCCAGTGGCGAGGCCAGGGAAAACATTCTTGAAATTTTGTTCCCGTATCCTATGGGGTCTTTATTGTGTTAAAAGGTCTACCTACTATCCTGATACATATTGGAATAAATAATGTTTGACTACCAGCTACAAAATAGCCCAAAAGCATCAATGATCCACTGCCAGATTTTACACTGGGTACGAGTATCTTTCCTTTTGGAGCCAACCATGTTAATGCTGTGTGAGACTGAAACATTAGCAGGAATGGAATATAATATTCATAAGTTTGTTTTCATTCGTATATAATTACCTGTAATTACAAATTATTGTGTCTTTGTAAACTCAGAATGAGCCCTTTATATCTACATAGGGAGCGGGTCCACCTCTATGGAGCCGCCATGTTGCACCGCTACAGTAGCTCAGAATGGACAAACCTCTAGAGAGCGTCTTCCACTTGTCATGCTTTTACAAGTGGCAGCATGAATCTGGAAGGAAGCACCAGATGGACAACAAAGAACAAAGGAAGCAAGTTTGAGAAACCAAATATTGAAAAATGGAGGATCATACTTATTACTTAGCATGGAAAAAGCAAGGGATTATGAATTCGAAGTATGCTATGGACACCTGATGGTCACCATATGTTCTAATGCAATCTCAAAAAGCGAGGGGCAACGGGGGTATTCAAGTGGTTGAATCCTACATAGTGGACCTTTAAGGTTTCCATTTGACTCGACTTTACAAGGTTAAACCAAGAAAAAAGAGAGACGATGAGAGAGTAGAAAAAACACTGCATTATTGAAACGCAGCACACCAGAGATAAGAGCGCTCACAGCCCTCAAACGCACTTACCTCCATGTGCTGCCTTCCAAACTCATGTCAAGTCAAAGTTCTTGTCATCGCCGTTTTTGCTCAGTTTCATTGATTCCTACAAGTTTGTGGTGTCTATTTTGCTCAGTTTAACATTGTATTTGCACTCTAATATAAAAGACAGTGATCTCACTCCATATCATGCCAAGTGAGAGCACTTTTCTTCAATACAAAAAGTTGCACAGTGATGACGTAAGCGTCCCCGGGAGTGGATCATTTAGCGCAATGTGAGTACGTCTACAAAACATCACCACTGAATGGCATATTGGGTAGTAGGTGCAGCTTGCACTATTGAGCCAGGTGGAGGGAAAAATTTTTAGAGACGTTTTATGTTGCAGTTTGCACAAATAAAAAAAATTGTCTACATTATGCAACTTTTTCATGCTTGGTGAATCTTTCATATATTGTGTTATTTCGTGTAACGAAAGCCTTCATTATATACATGATAAAATGATTATTCTATTTAGTTCTGACTGTAGAATAAGGCACAAACCTATATAAAGGGCTAGTCATGCAAAAATCAATAAATATACAAATACTGTTTAAATCTTAAAAACCATCAAATCTTAAAAAATACTGTGATGCACATTTTCAGTCATATCGACCAGCACTAATAAGTACAACTCCATACATGGTCAAAGTGACCGTTTATTAATAATAATGGGGCTGACTGTACATGATGCTGAATATTAGAGAAAACAAGCATCTACTGTAAAGTATAATGTTATAAATTTACTGTATTACTGTAACATATAGTCTAAAATATTTTTGTAGTATTTTTTTTCATTGTCAAATTGGGTAACACTTTAATTTAAGATTCATTATGAAACAATGTATAAGTAATAATAAAAGCAATAAATAGTTTACATATTAGTGATTAACGAATACTAAACGAATTAATAAAGAACTAATCATGTATTTATGAATTTTGGTATTAGTTAAAATTTTCACAAAGTTTTCCTCATTTAAAGGTGATTTTCTTTTTTAATTAATAGATAAATGACATTTTAAACCAGTCTACCTCAACCCTAGTCTTAAGTTGAAAGCATGGTGTCATTCTTCCTGTTCTCCCAACACTTCTCAACAGCTTGAAAACGAACGGAGAAACCTTTCATGAGCTGGATCAGGTGTTTTGGGAGCAAAAGAAAATGAGACTCAGAAGAGAAGATCCTAGGACTAGAATTGAGCATTCCTACTGACCATTCAAATATCTGATATGCTTAATTGCTGTATTTATTAATGTGTACTTATTAACAAAGATTTAAAATCAATCTTATAAATGCTATATATCACTTTCATTATCAAATCTTAAATAAATGTTTTACCACAATTTCTACATGTACCTTTCTGTCATGTGAATATTCAATACAGTGAAGAGCCACCTTTCTCTTTGCAAATAAATAAATAAATAAATAAAATAGGGATCAACTGCTAGCAATAAAAACCAAACTCAAATGGGGTTAATGGCATGTATTACCCCTGGTTTTAATATTTCTAGTTTTAATGATTTAATTATTTATTTTATTTGAAAACAATTATAAATATAAATAAACAAATGAATTCTGTATGATAAATGTTTGAATTAATATAAAATATAAAACTCACCCCAGGTGTCAAAGAGGCGGGACTTCCTGCAGCGATATGTCACTTCCTGCTGGCAATGCTCTGATGATGCCACCAGGGAGCGGACATGATAAGGCGAGATTGAATAGTTGAAAATGAGAACATAGGGGCTTCTTGGAGTGGACCCTCGAACGCTAACAGGCTGTAAGTGATCATGGCCTACAACTGTCCACATTTTGTTCTCTGCGAAGAAAAAGAAAACACTGACATACAAAGATTTTGTCCTAAGTGCAAACTGCAGTTGTCATCAGTTGTGGGGTTGAGCCTCTCAGCCTCGCTTTCATTTGCCCACATGTGCACATGAATGAGAAAAGGAGATTACCAGTGAGATGCAAATACCTGATGAATATTAAGTAGGGAACAGAAGGTCATTTATTCAGGGGTTGTGAAATGAAGAGAGTTACGGAGCTCGTGCTTACTTCCTTTCTCTATGCAAATTAAAATCCCCTGTGTGTGATGGACAGAAGTGCCTGTTTGCTGAGCCTTAAAGAATCAGCATGGCTAACAGCTCCTGTAATTGGGATCAGTCTGAAACAATCTTCTTGCCAGCAATGGCTAAAAACATTTCTATTTGTGTTTGCAGCATGAAATGGTCAACTTCGGAATGAGCAGAACAAGTCGAGAAGGCAAACTTAGCAAAAGGAACCCATCTCACCCACATAACATACTGAGCATACGGCCATGCTCACCCGGCTTATTTAACATGTCTCGCAGCCCCGGTGCTTTCCTGCAGCCAGAGTCAGCCTCCAGCAATACTAAGAATAATGAAGCTATCAGTCTAGAGAGGCCAAGCTGCCAGTTACTGTGGGCTGACACGCTCTCTGATTTTTCCCCCTCTTCCACCTATATTCCTGCCTGCTGCTGCCATAATGGACCTCTCTTCTTCTGCGAGATGACATGCTGTATTACAGGCTCATGCCAGAGACAAATCAGCCCGCTGTCTGATGTAGGAGGCTGAGGGAATGTCAAAAGGTAAAAACCAAGATGGCTGAAATCACTAATGAGTCCTGACAGGAGATACTGAAAAATGTGCTGGTCCTCAGAGCACAGGATGCACCTGTATGCCTGCACATGGCAAGCTTTTCAAATTTCAAGGTCATTTATGGCTGTATTTTAGTTTTCAGTTGCATTATACAATTTTTTTCTGATTTATTTGAAAATAAATTGGTCATTTCATCATCCATGTATCTAATCCAAGAAGGTTCATTTTTCTGTCTGCATTATCTGATGGAATATTTTGACCATTTCTGCAAAATTATTTCAAGGTTCTCTGGTTTTACTTTTTATAAGTATGTGTTTAACCCTTTCACCCCGGTGAAATACTTTTTTAGGCCCATAAATTGCGTTTTATCTAGTTAGAAATGTTTTTTTTTTTGCATTAAGTGCGTATATATTTTGTGGGGGTTGCTAACTGTTTCACGTACATTTGCTGTACACTCAAATCCAGCTGCCATTTTCCATTCTTTTTGTAAGTGACCTGATGTCATCCTACAGTTGTTGAGTGATGTTTGAAGGAATTGACGATCATCCCGGTCGGTGAAGAGATGATTTCACTCTCTGCCAGTCTGTAAACTTTGTTGTTCCCAGAGTTTGCTGCTTGAACCCTATATTGCCTAGGGGCAAATTAGTTTAGCCAATCCACATACTGGCATGCTTTATGGAGGTGGGAGGAAAAACCAAAGAACCCACATGAACACAGAGAAAACATCTCATTTTTATATTTTTAGCTATCTAAGTTTTAATTTGCCATATTCTGTCTGCACTAAAACCCCATTTATACTAATGCAGGAGTAGAGCTCGCTGAACTACACAGAGGTGTAAAAACAAAGTGAACTAAGCTGTGTGTTGAACGAAGAGATGTGTGATTTCTCAAGACATTTTCACAGACCTAATTAACACCCTGTGATTAGAAATATATGTCAACTGCATCAAAATCAGTATCAGAAAAGAAGGTAGAAAGTAGAGTACCTGCAATGGTACAGTTCACTTTTGTGTGTTCCAGGGGACCACTGCCATCAGGATCAATGGTGAAAACATCAGAAGGACTTGCTGTATTTCTGTATGCTTCACACGATCGCTCATATATCGCTGTGAAAGACCCAAAATGACAGAGAAATAAATAATGTTTATTGGTTGGAAAAAGGTTGACAAAGTTCCTATTCATCATTTTTTTTTAAAATACAGAATCACTACTACAGCTCTGAATACCAGCTATCTTATAAATCCTTTATCTGTTACACATCCTAACAGCAAACAAGCCAACTCTTGGTTGCTAAGTTACATGAAACATCACCAGCATGCTTTATGCAAGACGTGCTTTGTCAGTCACATCACACATTGTCACACCATAAAATGCATCATGGGATTTGGGGAGGAAATCCCATCAGATTCAGAGTCAGTGTTTCAAAACCAATATTGCTCGCATAACAATGCTCAGATCAGTAACAGATCAATGAAAGCATAGTTGGAAAGTGGCTTAATTTTGGCCAATGCTGGGTTGAAAATTCACCCTGCAAGAAATAACTGCATAAACACGGTTAATTGTGTAGTGGTGCAACAGGTGAGCTTGAAACAAAAGAAAAAAAAAGGTAAAAATCACATACATTACCACCAGCACCATGAAAGTACATGGTCTAAAATGCATAATCTGTGCTACTTTGGTGATTGTGTTGTCATTGAAGTGGAACTTCATTAACCATAGGTAGCTGTAAACTGTCAACTCTGTAGACATGCATATAATGCATCCCTACATGCACAAGAAATAGACATACCTATACTTTACTAAGCTTTAATTAAACTCTGTTCATGTAAGAAGATGGTTGAACAGGTTCAAGATCATTCATTTAACACAAAGTGCTTGAAAAATAAATTTCATTTCTTTGTATTAACTCTTTGCTAAATTGAGTTCCGGAGATGAAACTGAATAGCAGGTTTCAAAAGCTGTAATTTCCTTTTCCATTTGTTTCATTGTTTAATGCAGCAACTTTAAATGCATCATGGATCTTTCCTTCAGAGGCTGTGAGTTTATAGACGTATGCTGAGACACAAACAGACAAACACAACAGATGTGAATGTTTTTACTTAGCACTCGCAAAATATGGTAGACATAAGCTTATTTAAATAAGTGTCTGACATATGGTAAAATAGTACATTCACAGGTACATTTGCACTTCACAACATTATGAAGAAAAGGAAATATTCTAACTCACTGTTGCTGACATATTCCACTCACTGAATACTAACTCACTGTTGCCCATTTCCTTGACACAAAACAGGTCATACAACATACAGAGTTTGTTTTCTCACCCTTGGTCTTTCAATTTCAGCTACTTTTGCTGCCGCAATTTTTCTCTAGCAGACAAAATTTCACACTCATAAGTGAAGCTGGGGCCAGTAAACAAGATTCATTTCCAAGAATTTGTAGGTTCGTGGTGTGACAGGGTCAAGGACAGACAATTTAACCTGTTGGATAAACTGTATGTTTGTACTGTGTGGCACACAGATTGTAATGCTAGGTTTGGGAATAAGAAAACAACATAGGCTTGCCTTAATAAATTTCATAGTTTTTACTTGTATGTTATGCATACATTATTGGTGAAGACAAATTATTTGAAAGGACAAAAGATCCTGTTTGTATCTGCTGTCAGAAAGGTTCACGGCGACTAGAAGTGTGCCTCAGGACTGGGATCCCCTGTGATGTAACAAAAAAGTCATTCAGGCTGTAGGGCTTTTACTTTTATCTGTGCATGTGTGAGGGAACAGATATGAATCTCCTAGGACAATTGATGATGCATATACAGTGTTCATTCATTCATCCTTAGTGACTGCCTGGTCAATATAGCCATGGTTTAAATTAGGCTTCTAGGAAAATAGAAGCAACTAAGGGACTGTGTCTTCCAGATGCATGTTTTTTTTGCACTGGCAGAGCCCACTTTCAGATGGTTCCCATTGTTGCCAGGCTAAAAAAGTCTTCTATTACTAATGCATTCCTTCATTATGAATGCAAACTTTAGAAATGTTAGCTAAAATGGTGGAAAGAAATCTCACTGAATTCAAATATTGATCTAGTAGCCATTCAGTGTTGTCAGCAACAGCCAGGATCAGTTTCACCTCTGCCATTGTTGACAGTGTCGCTGTCCTGCCTCCTTTTTGGTTTTGATTTGTTGGTGAGAAAAAAGTGACATTGGCGAGCTTGGCGGTCTTCCAAAAGTCGAACTATTTTTAACTGAAAGCAACCTGAGCGCAGCGGGGAAAAAAAGCTGTACGGTTCTTGCGCCAAGGATGCTGTAAATAGGCTGCATCGATATGAAAGATATGAAAATTTGGTGCACTGAACAGATAAAGATACAGATAGTACAGAACGTGTCATTATGTTACATACTTAGTTTTACACCGCTGAGCTTCTAAGCAAAGCATACAGTTAGACATTGCAGTTAAATATTTCCTTGGGTTTATTTTGGAGTGTGTCATCACTACAGTCTGAAAGAATCCCCCTGACAAGTCTTTATCTTTTTAGTGTGACAGTAAAAAAAATTGTATCAAATTGTTAAAACTATTCAATATTCCTATAATAAAGTGGCCTGTATTGGAATGATTCTAAATTATTTTTAAACATAAGAAAGTACACTGGAATAATCAGACATCCGTTTCCCCAGACACATCTTTTTTGTCATCCCGGATTTATTTTTTCTTCTTATTCAGAGTGTGAAATGAACTTGGAAAAATAATTTTCTTAAGGAGAAAGAAAAGCCACTTTACCTACAGGCATCTCTTAGATTTTGAATTAAATTCGACTTTGACCCCATATTCTGCTGATCTTTACTGATAAGATAAATTATTATTTGTGAGGGCAAAGAGTGATAAAAAAAATTTTCAGGGGAGGAGTGGATCATATTCACCATTTTACTGTTCAACTAAATATTAAACTTCTTCCAGGACAGTGTCAGAAATAAAATGTCTTAAATGTAGATCCATTTTACAAAACTGCATCTGAATAAACTGTGTCTGGTGGATGCACAGTGACTGTTACTTGATGTCTGACACTGCCCTAACACCGCAGTGAGCAATTATCTGTAAGCATCTTAGAGTCGACTTCAGAACTACACGCACCCTTCATGCCAACGGGCAAAAGCATTTAATAAAACTAATGCATAATTATAATCATATTATAATCACATCTCTCAAAATGTGGCAAAATCACACGCACATGTGTTATACTACTTTATTATCCATTACAATAGGGAAACCAAAAAAAAAAAAATGTCAACACTAAAGAGCCAGATAATAGATATAAAAATACATTAACACAAAACTACAGCACGACTGGGACCATAATAGAAAGTTATAAGTCTGGAAATGTTCATATATTGGACACATGGGCATAATGCACAGTCACACACAGTGAGAAGGATAGCGAGCGAGGCAAAGAAGAATAAACATGGAGAACTGCACAGTACTAAACATTATTGGGGTTGTTAAGTTTAAAATGAACTATAATATACCACTGCCATAGCAAAAAGCTTTTTGGGTTGCACTAAAGTCGACAGTGTTAAAAGCAACCCACAAAATGCTGCGCCTGAACGTCATCGAGTGCCATTGAAACTACAACTGGAATCGTGTTGTGGTAGACAAGACCAAAATCATGGCATACTCAAGAACCCATTTGTTGAAAATAATCTTTGAAAAGTTCCTGGTAGCCATGGTACAATATGTAAGGATGGGCGATCTGGCAATAAGAATCATATCACAATTTTTTTCAAGCTGGATAAAGATCCATGATGTACTCACTTTTATCACATTTTTTTGATGGTGTTTAAAAAATAAAGACAATTTTGCACTGAACAGAGCAAGCAAGCTTATTTACCATATTGATGGAAAATAAAGCTCCAAAAGGAACCCTAACCCCAAAGAAATAGTATATTATATACCATTTAGAGTAAAGTGTCTTTTCATGCAAATTTGAATAAAATGCACTTACCAACAGAATGTAAACAATTGTGTCTAAAAATGAAAACATGCATAGATTATCTAAAAAAAATAAGTTCAATAAAAAGTACATCACCTCTGCTAATGGCTTTAGTAAATGAAATAAACGGAATGGTGACTAATAGTGAGAGGGTGAGAGAGTAATTAAATATAAGTTGGTTTTACATTTTTATTTAACATTTTTAACCTCAGCTATTTATGTTTCACGGGTTTTTTTCTCCTTCTATGCATTCTGTGAACAGCGGAGTTTGAGACTTCATAAGTAGCCTGATTTTAGAAGTTGCATAAAACTGAAGGGAATTTTCTCCTTGACCAGCTGAAATATCATGGCATCTGGGATGTTTTCCCAGCACTTATGTGTTTTCTTAGAGTGCCTTTGTCAAATGCATTTATTTACTTCAGTGCTGTTTCTGGCTGTGGTGATGTTGATGTGTTATCTGGATTTCAGCATACTATTTAGGGTGGCTAAACAAACATGTCGTGTTTCTTCAATCTGTCAACCGTTCTGTCAACCAGTCTTCGCATAATTTTGCAAACAGCTGTTGTTTGTTGTAGCATCAAGATGCACGCAATCTATGTGTACATCATGGTGACATATTAATCGTTCATGATCTACCGATCAGCTAGTGCTAGGCCATTCAAAGTTTGGTTTAGGGGCTTTTGTGAGCATCAGTGGAATCATGAATTTGAGAAGTACCAGAATATCTTCCAGGTCACCTCTTCCAGGAAGTTAGGATTTGGCTTCAGATGGATCTTTCAATGAGACAATTATCTTGATAGATAATTATTTTTTAGTCTCTGAATGAGAAACCTATTGAAATCATGTAGTGAGATTTGAAGAGATTCTCCCACATGGACAAACCTAAGAATATAAAACAGCTCAAGGTCTACGATCATTCTACAAATGTCTCCAACATTTTTAGATATTAGGTTCTTTCCTGAAAACAGCTACAGCAAATAATTGTGGAACGGCTGAGAATTGAATAATTCTGGATTTTACAGAAACAATGCTCAGTTAAAAGAAAACGTTTTGTCATAGTAACAAAAGTGATAACGAGAACATACAGCATCCCAAG
Organism: Notoglanidium maculatum; assembly: GCA_030068355.1. Taxonomy (NCBI): domain Eukaryota; kingdom Metazoa; phylum Chordata; class Actinopteri; order Siluriformes; family Auchenoglanididae; genus Notoglanidium; species Notoglanidium maculatum. The sequence goes on along the minus strand of JAQQZX010000007.1, from coordinate 3,752,417 downwards.
CTTACAATATCACACATTGCTTGTGCGGTTGATTTTCACCCATTTTATGAAAAGTGCCAAAAAACACTTTGCGCTAATTTGTACAAGTCTTTATTTTAAAAAAATCCCCACTTAAAATGAAATGTTAATGTTTGTTTGTTAAATCTTAATAAAAGGTTAGGTTTAAAGTGTGCACTTTAGTTCTACTTTATTATGTTCAAATGCAGTGATAATAGTATTATGATAGTGTTTCAGGGTTGTGTCGAACTCACGGTTATGGCAAGTTGTGCCTGTGTAGCCCGTTCCAGAGCAGTTGCAGTAGAATTGGTCCCAAGACTGGTAGCAAACTCCACCATGTTCACAGAAATTAGGCTCACACCTGATAAGAAAAGATGAAATTAAATATGAGGTTTCTTTTGTACTTGTATATGATCTAATATGTTGATTCAATCATACACAGATTACAGCATGTGAGCAAACAACAATAATAAGTCCAAACATTCAGCACCTTGGACCCAAGATATTCCCAGACTATTCTTTATCTAACACACACACATACCGTATATATATACTTCTACATAAACTTCTGACTGTAACTGGATATATGAGTGTTAGAGTGCAAAAAACTTCAAAAAGTGAGACTTGTTTGTGAAAATCCTGAAAACTCTGACCTGTCACGAATACTGCAGATGTCAAAGCTGAGCTCACTAAAGTTTGCTTGCTTCTCCTGTTGAATTCTGCTGAGGCTGATAGGCTGGTTGTTGAGAAACATGAGACGAAGGCACCCCTGATACCCTCTGTGAGGTTTTTCACAGCCAAATTCGTACTGCGATACACGGCAACCTGGAGCAATACAATGTCTACATTTAAATATTGGGGGTAGGGGGGTGGAAGCCATGCGAAGCCAAATAAATCCTGCTTTGAGAGAAACAACAGTAAAACACAAAGCAGTTTATGCAGATGTTAGCAGAATCACACTGACAGATTCCAAGCTGAAGGATTTAGAGGATTTAGTTAAGACATTCACGGTTGTTGAAAGAATACTCTTCAGCTTTAAGTTATCTGCAACAATACATTTATTTCTTTGGAAGCACCAAAGCTTTTAGACATAAAGTGGTTTAATTTCCACATGAAAATGACTGAGGAATTAAAAAAAAAGGAGATCCTGCTGTATGTCAAAATTGGAGAAAGAGCAGTTTTGCATTGTCATAAATAATTATTGATAACATAATAACCTGCCTCTGCTGCCTAATCAGTCATACAAAAAAACTGGGTGAATTAACTATTATAGTAGCAGCTAAGTAGAAAATAGTCTCTTTCGCTTAGGCCAAACGCAAATCGGAAGTGATTTATAACAAATTTTCTTGCCAGCAGCCAATAAATCATGGCAATTTATCAAAGAACAAGTGAATGAATTATCAATATGGTTGCATTTGTGTGCATGAAATCGATTTCAAGCAAACTGGTTGAAGTCAGTGATGGATTTCTACATTTTAAAAGAATAATAGTTTTTAAAGTACAAATTAATTTATCTTAACATTTTACTGTACAGTACAACCTTTACAAATGAAGCAACTTACTACCGCTGACAAAGAGGTTACCTTTTTGGTATGGTGTGTATGTCTGTCTTTCGTAAAATATTGTTTTTTAGAAAATGTTTGCTCATTTTGAATTTATCGCCTGCAACACGTTTAAAAAATGTTGCCACACGGACTCTTCTATTACAAAGCGATGCTGTTGCAATATGTGCAGAATGTGGTTTGGGATTGTCTTGCAGAAATAAGCAAAGCCTTTTCCCTGAAAAAAAAAAAATGAAATGTCTGGATGAAATTTTGATTCGTCAGACAACAGGACCGTTTTCCACTTCGCCTCCATACATCTTAAATGAGCTTGGGTCCAGAAAAGGTGGCAGTGTTTCTGGATCATTTCTTTGTTCTTTCTTTTTTGCATGGTAGGATCTTAATCTGCATTTGTGGGTGCAGCAATGAACTGTGTTCACAGACAGTTGTTTTCAGAAGTGTTCCTGAACCTTAAATTCTTAAATTGATTCTTAAATTGATTCTTAAATTGATTCTTAAATTGATTCCTAAAATGATTCTTAAATTGTTGCACTACTAGTCCATACAGTCTTTAACATTACTACTGAGAGTCTATGCCTCTCTGAGATGCTCATTTTATACCCAATCATGTTACTGACCTGCTGCCAATTAACCTGATTAGTTAGAGATGGGGCAGCACGGTGGTGCGGTGGTTAGCACTATCACCAGGAAGGTCCTGGGTTCGATCCCCGGGTCACCCAGGGTGCCTTTTTGTGTGGAGTTTGCATGTTTTCCCCGTGCATGCGAGGGTTTCCTCCGGGTGCTCCGATTTCCTCCCACAGTCCAAAGACATGCACATTAGTTCGACTGGCTACTCTAAATTGCCCATAGGTGTGAATGCGAGCGTGTGTGGCTGTTTGTCTGTGTTGGCCCTGTGGTG
>JAQQZX010000007.1:3732731-3749089 GCA_030068355.1 Notoglanidium maculatum | reverse complement strand
GGATTGGCTCCAGCTTCCCCGCGACCCAGATGGATAAAGCGGTATAGATAATGGATGGATGGATGGATGGATAGTTAGAGATGATCCAGCAGTTAGTGAGATGTTCCACCAGGTGTTCTTTTTAGCATTACACAACCTATCCCATTTTTTTTAAACATTGCTGAGCACATTTTTTTCAAAAAACAATAAAATTTCTTAGTTTCAACATTTGATATGTTGTGTTTGAATATATCAATTATGCATGGGTTCACATGATCACCACATCGTCAAATCATCACAAATCATCGCAAATCATCACATTCTGAATTTGAGCTACATTTTATACAGCATACCAAGTTTTTTTTCCCCTCAAACAGGGTTGCATGCCTTTAAGCAGGATTGCCCAAAACCTACAGGACCAATTTCCATGAAACTTGGTGGCAGGGTGTAACATGGGCGAAGAAAGACCCCATTAAACTTTAGATCAGATCCGTCTCACGGGTGGATCTACAAATTTTGTTTCAATTTCGCTAATGTTGTGAGATCCGGCATTTGGTCTTGGCAGATGTTTACGCTTAACAATCTCAAACATCTTAAAACCCAGTACATTTCAGTATAATTCAATAGTGACAAAACATAGTCCATGTAGGAATACAATAAAGATAACCTTGGAAATATATCCAAATATAAAAAAATGGTTGTAGTTACAGTTTTCCATATCACAGAAGATGACGACTATTGTCCTTGGAGGAGGTATGCACTCTCTGAGTGCCCTTCTAGTTACTTATAATTCTGATGCTAATAAGATTCTGTAACCTTTTGGATAAAATAAGAATTTCTGTTGTCTAATGTGTGGTTCTTCTTGTTATGCTGTTTTTATTAAACAGTACCTCCAAATATAACAGTTGTTCTCTGTAAGATGTTGGTGAGATGAGTGATCTCCAAGACTACTGGTTTCTGATTGTCGACAGTCAGATAGAGCTGCTGACCTTTAACCTCTACTGCCACTGAGTGCCACTGTCCATCACACAAACCTGGACCTGCTGCACAGAAGGACACACATAAGGAATGGAGACTTTAATAGATCAGACTCTGTCATTTTTTGCCATCCATATCTCAAAGCGAATGCCTAAAGTTGGATTATTTAGGATTTTTTAACCAAGTGCAACACCACCACCAGTGGCCATAAGAAGTGTATACAGACTGGATTGCTGGAATTTTTTTTTTTTTTGCACCATTCAGTGTAAACTCTTGAGACTGTTGTGTGTGAAAATCCTCAACAGTTTTTAAAACAAACTGGACCATCTTGCACCAACAACCATGCCATAGTCAAAGTGAATGAAATCACATTTTCCCCTCCATTCTGTTTGATATGAATATTAGATTAATTAATTTGACCTGTATCTGCATGATCAGCATGGCATTGATGCCACATAATTGGCTAATTGCATGAATGAGCAGAGATACAGGTGTTGAGAATTAAATGAATATTCTAAAACTAAAATGCGAATAAAGACAAGTTTTGACAAGTTCAAAAATAAATATATTATGTCTGTGTGGCTACTAATTTAATAGATTTCATTTTTTCCCTCACCACTGCTAATTTGTGCCGTGCCTTGTGGGATTCCTCTCAGGGTGAGCAGGAAGGCCCCCCCACTGAGCTGCAGGATGAGAGATGATGACTTCGGGCCCTGACTCAGTGAGACAGTAAGCAGACGGCCGTCTTGATTCCAGGTGCGGAACTGAAGCCGTATGGACAGACCTTCTGCTGCCCAATCAGTAGGCAAAACCAGAAAACTATTGGTGGCACTTAAAAATGTCACAGCCACTGGCTGTGACTCAGAGCATGAGAATGTCACATTACCCTAAGACAGAGGGTAGATAGAAGATAAACGAAAGAGTAAACAGAATGAAATAAAAAACAGTAGGTGATGAATTTGAGACCAGAGGATGGTAGAGGAAGAAATGAAGTTAGATTATGTGTGCAAATGGGGGGTATTGTTGAGAACAGGATATATCAGTCACATCATGACAGCAATACAATTAGAAAGTGTAAATTCATAAGTGGATTCAAAAAGCAAAGGCATATGGGGAAGACAGATTGGAGTGTGGGTGTAAAGGAGATGGTAATAGGGAAAAAAACAGAACAAAGGTGGTCAGCGTCATAGCATTTACTCTTCATGCAGTTCAAGTCTCAATGTAGGAATGACTTAGCTCTTTGCCCGTTATGTCCTATGGCTGCATATCTGTTGAACTATTCTCAGGGCTGGTAATTAAGTACACAAACCTGCTTACAGTTTACTAATGACTACCAAAAGGCAAAATTTAGGGCATACTTATAAATGCTGGATGTTGGAAAAAAAATTAAAGGATCAACAGCTTTTAAAAGCTTGGGAACTAAAGTACTTGCCACTTATCTTCTAAAGAGGTAATAAGTAATGCCACTGTTGAGAAAAAAAACATAAGACCATAAGGGGGATAGAAAGAGAGAGAGAGAGAGAGAGAGAGAGAGAGACCAAGAGCTACTTTTTAGTGTTTCTGTTAATTAGGAAAGGGCATTCTTACAGTTACATTCACACAGCAATTGCCATCTCTCTCTCTCTCACTCTCTCTCTCTCTCACACACACGCACACTCACACACTCACAAACACACATACACACATGATTCTCAACTTGACATTTTGGTGACAGGAAAAACTATCACTGCAATTAAGCAGAAATGTGTGCAGATCTGTGACTAACTGTGGGTCACACATACTAACTAGCATAACACGATGATCCTTAACACATTTACAAACAAAAAATAATGTCCCCATATGTGTTTACAGGTTGGTATGACAACAGAGATTATATAATGCAAGGTTTTATCTGTAGTAATTATTGCCTTTCTAACATGTTGACAATATACTAAATGTAGCAAATCCTAATGGCCTACCACGGTGTAGATCTGAGGTTTACGTCTCTTGGCCATGTCGATGATATTGACTCCATTGTAGTAAAGGTTCTCCAAACAGCCATGGAAATTCTCCCTCAGAAAGGTTCCAGGCTTTCCTGGAAGAGGGATTCCTCCAAAACTAAGCTTGTGTAGACAAACAGACACAAGCACATATAAAAATGCTAGGAATTGCCAAGATGCTAAACACAATGATGCACTGAACTCAAATAATGAGGCAATGACTGAGAAAGTAATCGGAGGAGTCTGGAAAACCACATCAGATTTCGCTGGTGCAAAATTCTGGAAAACAGCCAAAAACTGAGCATTAACATTAAAACTGAAACGTTTGACTGCAAGTATCATGTTGGGTACGAAGCCAGTTATCACACAGCTGTAGAATCTGTTCTGCCTAAAAATGGTTAGCTTGCTATCGAAGTATGATTTCCACACACAGTGAATGTCAGGTTTTGATCAAGTTTTTGGATAGCTATGTGCTTTAGTGAAATAGACATAAGCCAAAACAATTTAGTTTGTGGTCAGGTACCCTGTATATATATCATTTTAAAGCATTTAAATGGTCTTCTAAAACAGCATTCAGAAAGAGATATTCAACATAACAGATTTGAGTGAATGAATCTGCAATTATTTCCCCACTGATGTAACCCTGAACAGAGATCAGTGGAGTGAAGAGATGATAATGATGACGATGATGATGATGAAGCTTGTGTTCAGATGCAGTGAGTGACTTTTACCTCAGGTGATGAGACTGATGTGGATAATGCTGATAATAAAAGTGAGAACTACTGTATTTTCACACTGTTTTTTTAATAAATAGAATAGGTCATACATATAAAGGTAGATTGTATATTATGCGGGGAAAGGGGCAAAGCTACACTGATATTTTTCGACTAGGGCTGAGGAATTTTCTGGGTGGGAAAATGTAAACAAAATAAAGTAATGTTTGGCAATCTGTGGCAATACTTTAAATCCCAGTATTTCTAAGATATCTTTGAAAATATCTCATATTAATGGCTGCAGTACTCTTGTTGCAGTACTAACAACTGCTTTGACTGCAAACGTAAGCTGCTTTTCATATGTCCTCAGTGGAACATTCAAAGGCCAAGAGTCCTCTTATGAATTACAATGACTCCTTTATTTTCAGAGATGAATACATTTTGGAGCACTTACAGTAGACAAGAACCCTGTTAAACATGTTTTACGTTTCCCATTTTCTTATAAACATACACAGTTTTAAAGTAGGATATAACCAAAGATGTATGCATGGATGAATGGATAAACAGACAGACAGACAGACAGACAGATAGACGGAAAGATGGATGGTTGAATGGAAGGCTGGATAGTTGGACAGACAAACAGATAGGTGTATGAATGTTGGAAGGATGAATAGACAGATGGACGGATGGAGGAAGGCTATTTTGTTGGTCTTGAGATTATTAACCTTTATATGACACATATATAAAATTTATAACACATAATTTATCAAAATGGAAAGAGAACCTAACTTATTTGACATTAATAGGTTTTCAGCACTGTTTCCCTTTCCTTCTACTTTACTGCTTACTGATTACGGTTTTAATGGAATCAGTATGTAAAAGGGTGTCGCAGGCAGGATTGCTTTAGAAATTGCTAGTGGAGTTCCTACACTTGAGCACTATTTGAACTGTCAGTGAGTTTTTATTCCTATACTCTGCAATCCTGTTACAGTGGCAAGAGACAGTACAGCACCAGTGTACAAAAGCAAGACTGTTCTCACATCTTTTCAGTGTTGTTCAGTCACAGGGCGGCAGATAACAAATGAGTGATGGCTTTCATCTGGCAAATTTAACATCATGGCAGCATGCAACTAAATAAGATTTAATTAGCTTCATTTAAGATAGCATGTGCAATGAATTTTGTTTAACTTGCAAAATGAATGGAAAATAATTGTAGTATAACATCGAATAAAAAGAAGAGCAGTAATCAGTTATAAACAAGCTGCATGCAGGATGAGATGCTTACTGTTTAGACCCCCATTTCCCCAATCAATAGAGGCTATAAACCATACTGCATGGTAGGATTAATTAGGCATTTAGCTGTCTGTGGTGTAATTTGGTTACGGGAAAAGATGGTTATAATAGCATTCGCCTTGCTATCTACTCCAACTCTTTTTATCAATCACAGAGGTCCCCCAAAAAAAGAAGGCTTACTTTTTCCCCTGGTTGGTTATAGCATATGAACAATCTTTCCTTTAGAGATTTCATTCCTTTTTGTTTGTGCTTTGTTTGACTCCAAAGATCATTCATTATCTAGGTAAAGGGGTATGATCATTGGCGTGAAGCATTACCCTATTTTAAGTATAATTTAAATTCAATAATATGAAAAAAACTTTAATCCATAAAAAAATAATTAGTTTCCATTCAAACATTAAACCATAAACCATTCAGCAAGGGATGCTTATGAAACAGTAAGTGTGTGCAATTGATAAATAATTACTAGGTAAATGGATTAAAAATAAAAGACAAGCAACATGCCGCATGCCCTACATTTGAATATTAGAATATGATGAGTTCTTTTGGCAAATTATCACTCTCCTCTCAAATGCTACAAAGGAATCCAGATTCTCTAATGAGCTTTTTCACACATTACTGTTTCTTAAAAGAAATGCAGCCAAAACACAGCTACGACAATTTAAAACAAAATTACCAGTCTGCATAATCAAATTAATTTCCTTGAAAAGACTTTATGTTTCGTGTTGACTGTCCTATGTTAGACCTAAAGAAATGCAAGTGGTAGCTATCATTACAAAATTATTAAATTAAAGGCTTGATTGTGGTATGCAGAACACACTCTGGGAGCACAGCTGCCCTGGAAAGCAATTCAATATTTCATGTTTTAATTATTTATCTAAAACATTTTAAGATATTCAAAACCCTCTAGAGCTTTTTTTTTTTTTTTTACAACAAAATGGGGCAACAGTATTCACGAGGCACTGAGTAAACAGTTTTCTGCACTACACCAGCATTGATGATCAGAAATTTGATCAATGCTGATCATCAGCATTTCATAGAAGATCCATCCATTATCCATTGATGCTCTGCATCAGGCCCTAATCATGAGGATGTTTCAGTGCAGAATAGATTTAATCCAGTGTAGTTTGTGTGGTGGTGGTGGTCCTCACCTCATAATCTACCTCTAGAGAGTCCTCTTGGCCCTGTGTGCGAAAGTGCTGCGTGTCTTTGTCCACTGTGAAGTTCACCTGCTTGTTGAAACGCTCGATGAGGACAGAATGCCACAGATGGTCATCCAGCAGACTACCTAACATCACTGAAGTGTGTCTACCACTGGACTGGGGTTTAGCGTCATCTGTGATTAGAGAGAACAAAGATACAGAAAAGAAAGGAAGAGAGAGAGAGAGAAGGTGAAAGGGATAAGATAATATCTGTCATCAAGCTGAGGAAAAGTAGGAGCACTTCAATCTGACATCATTAATTAGTTACAGAGTAAGCAAGAGGTTGGTTGGTCTTACTGCTGAGGTCTCCATCCACTTTCTCCAATGTGACTGTTTCAATTTCAATTTCATGTGAGTGTTTCAATTTACACTGCCTCAAATACACCATGTGAACTCACTCCACAGACGTGTGTGAGCAGTGCACTGACGGATCGCATCAGAGAACATAACAAAAAGGTTTCGGATCGGGCCTTGGAGTCTTGTTGAAACTTCTTATTTGCCTCTCCTTGCCTTTGAATTATACAACCAATGTCATGAAAAGTTCTTCTGTAAGAGCACTATGGCCAAACGTTTGTGGACACCTTCCCATCACACCCATAGGCCTTTCCCAATCTGTCACCACAAAATTGGAAGCACAGAATTGCAAATAATGTCTGTGTATATAATAGCATTAAGCTTTTCCTTGACTGGAATAATGGGGTCAAGCCCAAACCTGTTCCAGCATGACAATGCTCCTGTACACAGTGAGGTCCATGAGGACATGCTTTGCCAAGGTTGAAGTTGAAGGACTCAAGTGTCCTGCACCAAGCCCTGACCTCAACCCCACTGAACACTTTTGGGATGAACTGGAAAATCAGCAGTGCCCCAGGCCTTCTTACCTGACATCACTGTCTGATCTCACTAATGCTCTTGTGGTTAAATGGACACACATCCCTACAGCCATGCTTCAAAATCTAGTGGAAGGCCTTTCCGGAAAACTGAAGGTAACTATGTACGGTGACAGAAATTGGAGCGATATATGTACATGAACACACAAATTTTTTTCTACCCACGAAGCAAATGTGAAATGGACTGAAACCACTTTTTTTTTTCAACACGGTACGTATCAAAGTGACAACAAAATGAACCACAAACAAACTGATCTGAGTATGGTTCACTTGTAAAGGGGTCTTAGATTGTTTTCACATGTTATCCCTTAAGAACTTTTCTCTGCAAGATGGGACAAATTTGTTGGGATTCAAATCCAACCAAGGAGGAGTAAAATAAAATACACCATTAGCCTGATTTATGTAGATCCCCTTACCCGCCCGAGTATTGGTCAGGGTACCACGCCTGAGGACTGTTTAGTTATGATCTAATAGTTATTATCATTCGTCTGCCAGAAACAGAATTATGCATAATGGCACAAGCAGGGAGATTCAGTATTGTCCAAATCCTCATGTATGAACCTGCAGAATTATAGAATTATCACAGCATGCTAATCTTAACCATTTAGCTTTTGTTTCCCAATTCCATTTCACTCATCTCTGAATAGGCCATTACAGTATTAATATACAGTTCTGATGAAACATATATGGGCAGGAGCAGCAGCATGAGTGGTGGCCACACAATTTACATTACAAGGTGAGAAAAACATCTATTATTCTTACCTCATGTTGCATATTGTGGCCCGCAAGTGCAATAAAAAGATTTGACTTTAAAATGTGTGAAACCTTTGAGCAGAACACTGCCTGCTTGCAAGCAAGAAAGATCACAGCCACTCTGAGAGGAATGGCTAATACCAGGCAATTTGTTGCAAAGAACTTGTGCTTGTGCACATCTAAACATGTGCACACTGTGAGTGTGTGTCCGTGTGAGGATGAGTTGCCATAGCAACAACTTCCACAATAGTGATGAAAAGAGAGTGTGTGAGCACCTTTGCCTCATGTCACTGTAAACATCTACCTCACTTCCTTGATTGACACACTGTCCATTACACTTGTTTACTCTATTCCCTCTTAATCACTCTCATTTACTTCACTCCCCCAGACACCTCTCCTGCTTTTGTTCACCCCAGTCTCCCTTCATTTACTAACCCTACTCCACCATAGTCCTTTCTATGCACATATTCACTTCAATGCCCAAAATCCTTCCCCTGCACTCACTTATCTTCACTCACATCTTCAATTTTAGGCTGCAAAAATTCAAGTCTCACTTCTTCTATACAATCTCTCTCCCTAGTCCTTTTCCTTTCCTTCCTTTCTCCCTCTACCTTTCCTCATTCGTTCCCTCGTCCTCTTTCTGCATCTCTTATGTTCTGTTGCTCTCTTCTCCTTACTGTTTCCTACTTTCATCCTTCCTGTTCCTCCCTCCTCTTTGTAAATATCCCTCACTAATCTGCACTTACAGTCCTTTACTTGTTCCCTCCACTCAACCCTAAAGTCTTTCCATCACTCGCTCACTCTACTTGTCATAACACCGCCTCCCGCACTCATTAACACCACCACCCAATCTCTCTCCATCATTTGTTCATACCACTTCCTTAATCCTCTCCTTCGCACACTTCTCTTCACTCGCCCTTTTCCAATTTGAGCTTAGTGCAAATCCAATCCCTTCTTCTTCATATACATCTTCCATCCAATCTCTGTCTCTCTTCCCCTTGCTATACTTCCACTTTTCCTTTTCATTTTCTCTTTTTTCTTTCCACTCTCACTCTCCTTCCTGCCTTATTACTTTACACATACGTTCCTTCTGCCTCTCACCAACTTTGTCTTTTCCTTCCTTATCAGTGCCTTCTTCACCTTCCTTAATGTCTGTCTCCTTCTCTTTTTTTTTATCTTTCCCTAGCATGCTCCCTTATCACACTCTCCTCATCCTTTCATTTACCCTCACCTTCCTCATTTCCCCATTACCTAGCCCTCTCAATCTTTTTCCCTGTCTTTCATACTCACCTCACATTATTCATTTATTCTGTCTCTCCCAACTCCATATCTCTTTCTTATTCCTCTTTCTTTACTCTTTCATTCATCCTCCCTTATTCCTTGGATGGTTATAGAGTATCTGGACCAAGTACTAGATTCATAAACAGTTATTTCTTCTCACAATCCATAAGACTCTTAAAACTGTCTCATTATACCAATACCATACACACAAGTCACTTTATATGTCTGTACTGCTGCTAAGAATTATTAATACCATTGGCATCTTCAAGAATATTTTCAGTATTTATTGCAGCCTATAGTTTACACACCCCTGTTACAATAGCAGATGTTTGGGGAAGTTAAACCATGTCAGAATGTTTTTCACTTTTATTGTGAAATTTCAACTTATAAAAATGAGGTGACAAACCAGAAAAGTTTTAGGTGGAAAAAAAACCAAACTTCCAAAACCAAGCTCATATAAGTGTGTACACCACTTTACAATTAGGAATGTTGCAGTGTTCAGAATCAAACAATCACATTCAAAGTCATGTTAAATATTAATTGCTATATACCTCCCATCAATTAAAGTGATGAATGCTGTTCCTATAAGATTTTCCTGACATATAATGGGTAACATCCAACTGGAAAAGCCATGCCAAAGCAGATACAGGATTGTTGAAAAATATCAATCATTGATTTCTCTCACTCAAAAATATCAATCAGGATAGGGTTACAAAAAGAATAGTATGGAATACTGTAAAGACAATAATCAACAAGTGGAGAAAATATGGCACAACAGTGACATCACTAAGAACAGGACATCCCTCTACAATTGTTGAAGAAAACTGGTCAGGGAGGCTGCCAAGAGGCCTACAGCATCATTAAAAGAATTGCAGCAATTTTTGGCGAGTACTGGTTGCTCCCTACATGTGACATCAATCTCCCGAATTCTTCATATGTCTGGGCTACAGGGTAGGGTGGCAAGATGGAAGCCTTTTTCAAACAAAAAACATCCATGCCTGGCTACATTGTGCAAAAAAAAAAAAAAGAAAGAAAAAGAAAAAAAAACTAAACCCATTTATGAAATAATGTTTTATGGCCTGATGGGACCAAAGCTTAGCCATAATACCATAATGTATGTCTGGTGCAAAAACACATCACATCCCCAAAAGGACACCATCCCCAAGGACACCATGTAAGCAGCAGCATCATGCATTGGGGCTGCTTTTCTTCAGGTGGAACTGGGGCTTTAATCAGTGTGGAGGGAATAACGAATAGCTCCAAATATCAGGCAATTTTGGGAAAAATCTTAAGGCTTCTGTCAAAACACTTAAGATGAAAAGAAATTTCACTTCCCAGCATGACAATGAATCAAAGCACACCTTCAAATCAACAAAGGAATACAGATTCAGCCAAAAAAAACAAACAAAAAAAAACACGCATACACACTTCAGGAAAAGAAAAATGTGTATAAATATTTCAATGCTAAATTTGTTCAGACATCACGAGATTAATACAAGTCACCTTCGGCCCGTACAATTACAAGAGGTGCTCAAAGTGGTGGCCGTTAGCTTCCAGACGTTTATGTGTAGAAGTGTTCCTGAAATACAGTCTATCTGAAATCTAATCTATAAATCTAAATCCAATCAAAAACCTATGGAGTGACCTGAAGAGGGCTGTGCACAGGAGATGCCCAGCCAGTCTGACAGAGTTAGAATTCTTTTGCAAGGAAGAATAGCAAAATATTGCTAAGTCAAAACGGATAAAAACCAATGTGCCAAACTGATAAAATCCAGTGCTTGAATTAATATTAGTTTAGGGTGTGCACACTTATGCAACCAGGTTATTATACATTTTTTCACCTTTAAATGATTCTTATTGTTTTTCACTTTAATTTATAGTTTGCAACTTCACAACAAAGGTAGAAAAGGTTCTGACCTGATTTATCTCAATAGCACAAAAACCTGCTATTTTAACAGGTGTGTAGACTTTTTATTACTATTTTTTTTACAACCACAGTGCTGTTGAATTCTCAATTGTATAGCTGTAATTGTATTGCATATAACACGTGATAATAGGTAATCATTTCTATAGTTACAACTAATTCACTGGGACTTGTATTAAAATTACATTAGGCCCAAAAATAAACATTATATAAAGTGTTTGTGATAAATTAAAAACACACGGGTGTTTATGTGGTGATGCTTGCTATATCCTAATTTATAAAGATTTTATTTTGATTTTGGAAGGAGTACTCCGGTACCTAGGTAAATCTGTTCCTTTAAAGCCCTTGTTTTCTTACTGTAGCTTCTGTGGTAAATGTACTACTGACTATTTTAATTTATTTTTTTTACATTTTCCTCTAGCTGATATGAGTTGGGCAGAACTTTTTTTAGAAGTGAAGCCAGGTCTACGAAACTACCCATCAGAATAAGCCATTAGCTTTCACTTTCTTTATCCCAACTGCATAGACTACAGTTATTTCTTCTGTTCACTCAGCCTTTTTGTGCCTGCATGTTAGCTAAAGTGCATCTACAATTTTTCACAATTTATATACACTGTTGTGATGTACACTGTAGTATGTCATGTTTTTTTTTTTTTAATGTTGAATGGAATCAGAATTGGCTGCATTAAAATTTAGATAATCATGATCGACGCCTAGTACTGTAGGCTGTATTTGGGCAAATATAATACTCATTACCTACATGTGTGTGTGACACTGAAAGCCAAGACTACAATCTGACAATGTTTTTGGTGTTATATTGACATTATAAAGGGAAAAATAAGTCAACACTCTAAATGGTTCATAAGCTGCTCAGTTAAATGAGTGGACAGCAATGCTCATTTTAATCTATTATATTAAACCAGATGTGAAAGTTTGCTGTCTTCGGCAAATTGCTGTGCTGTGCTTTATTGATTATTGTACCTTTTAAACTATCTGGCAGGGCAGGGAAGTGCACACAAACTGCAATAGCACTAGCACTATTTGCTAGGTACTCAGGAATGCTGCTGTCATTATATAATCTGACATACCCAAACAGTCCTGGACTGAGTTTCCCAACATCATTGCAAAGTCTTAACTGAGAGAGAGAGAGGGTTTGGCATGATGCTGGCTTTACAATTTAACGATGATCTTTCTGCTACAATCCTTCAATAAACAACTGACTGATTATTCAAAAAATAGAACTTCTTGTAGCTTTTACTTATAAACCAATCATAGTTAGGGATTTACACTCACTGGCCACTTTATTCTGAACACCTGTATACCTGCTCACTCCTGAAATTATTCAATCAAGCAAGCATAAAATCCTGCAGTCAGAGCTGAGGAGCATCAGCTAATGCTCACATCAAACATCTGAATGGGGGAAAAATATAGATGACCATGGCATGGTTATTGGTGCAGTATGTGCTAGTCTGAGAATTTTAGAACTGCAGATCTCATGGGATTTTGACACACAACAGTCTCCAGAGTTTATACAGAATATAGCAACAAACAAAACCATTCAGTGAGCAGCAATTTTCCCAGGCAGAGTAGAATGGCCAGATTTGTTTGAGCTGACAATATGGCTATGGTAGCCCAAGTAACCACTCTTTACAACCATGGTAAGCAGAAAAGCAGAGAAACATTTCAAACCTTGAGGCCGATGCGCTACACCAGGAGAAAATCACATCTGGTTCCGCTCTCGTCAACCAAGAACAGGAATCCGAGGCTACACTGGGTACAGGCTCATCAAAGCCAGGCAGCATTTTCAGTCTTCATCTATCCAGTTTGAAAGGGAGTGGAACCCAATGTTGTCTTCTGCTTCTTGTGATGTGGTAGCTGCAGGATTTTATGCATTGCACCATTGCCACATGACTGGCTAATTGCATGAATGTGCAGGTCTACACATGATCCAAATACAGTGGTCAGTGAGTGTACGTTTCTTGAATTTTCAATCGGTTAATGCTTAAGTAATCTCAAGGATACTTTTTTCAACCAGTGACAGATGACTTGGTACTTATTTGTTGTCTTATTAATTTCAAAAAAGAGAGGAAAATGAGAGTCAGAGGAGGAAACAATAGTTCATAGCTGCTATAGCACCAGCGATGACAAATAGTAACTTATTTTATGGATATGAGTCCAATGTATTCTTTAATCAGTAAAAATGTGTCATCATTGCTATTCTATAAGCAGAATAAAACACTAGCTATTCTCTCTCTCTCTCTTCCTTTACTTCATTCACAGCTCTTCTCACTCTTATCATACCCAGGTTGAGACGCAGTGTAAGTCTTCCTCTTTGGAGCTCTAGGGTGATGTAGTCTCCTCTCTGGCCCTCTCCATGGAGCAGAACACCGTTGGCTTGCCTGCTTCGGAAGCGCACTGAGATCACATTCTTGACTGTGCTCGTCGATTTCTGATTAAAGCGGTATAGCAGAGCACTGTGCCCATCAAAGTCTGCCACATCTGACTCTGAGAAGCACATGAACACATCAGAGAAGTGAGAAATGGTTGGAACAAATTGACAGTGAAACTCTATTTCAGTCTCAGAGTGTGTCACATCATGCAGAGACAGTCATAATTTCTTTTGATTTCACAGTAGCACAGGTGCAAGACATATTTCAAAATACACGATATATCTGATTTTCATATTAATTATTACTGATCTAAACACAATTTCTAGAAAAAGACCTACAAACCCACTTGCTTTGGAATTTTTGTGACTTCTGATGGCAGGTGTGTGAGTTTTGTGGGAAGATAAATAGGAAATAGAGGTCTAAATGGGAGTCAAATCGCGGTTTACAAGAAGGTTCAAACGTTCTGGACCACTGGAGCCTTTCTGTGTGGAGTTTGCATGTTCTCCCCGTGCCTGCGTGGCTTTCCTCCAGCTGCTCTGGTTCCCTCCCACAGCCCAAAGATATGCGTATTAGGTCAACTGGTTACTCTAAATTGCCCATATGTGTGAATGTGAGTGTGAATGGTTGTTTTTCCCTGTGTTAACCCTGTGATAGATTGGAGACCTGTCCAGGCTGTACGCCGCCTCTCGCCTGATGTCAACTGGGATTGGCTCTAGCGTCCCTATGACACTGACGGATAAGAGGTATAGATGATGGATGAAATGAATGGTTTAATATTTACAAGAGCCAGTCATATCATGAAGCCAAGGACTTAATACTTAAGACCTTAAGTATTAATTAATAGCAAAATAACATGTACACAAAGACCATGGAATTCTTTAACATCTCCTATAATATCTAATGTAGATTTCCTAAAAAAAAAAAAAAAAAATGTAATCATTGATCCATCAATGCTCATGTAACAAGCATGAATGCAGAGACCAAAGCCAATCAAGAGAGAGCCAAAATGCCCAGAAGGACTGTGGCAGGTCAGCACTATAGTTGAGAGAATTGAAGTCATGTTAAAGGGAATATTAACATGACTAATCTATCTCTAATAGTTTTTGTAAAATTCCACTATTTTAAAAGCTTGTTTTGTTTTGTTTTACAGAACAAACTTCTTTACAGTGCTATGAATGAACAAACTCAGAAAGAACTCAATGTTCTTGGCTGTCATCAGGTTGACTTCCAATCATTATGAAGTCTTTTAGTTTCACTGTGAGGATGAAAGTAAAAAGACTATCTGAAACTTCAGCAGCCTTGAGAGAGCATTGTCAGTAATTTGCGTCGCTGTCACGGTTGACTTGAAAGAAAGAATTTGTGCTTAGAGAAGTCAAGAGAGGGAAAAGAAGGACACACTGAATCCCCATCAGCGGCAAACAGTCACACATCTCTTGAGGTTTGTATTGAAAAAGCTAAATGTGGTGAATACTTTGAATGCATAATCCTCTTTGGCAAATATGTATTTTACACATGTACACACAATCACATACTCAGAAACACACCGAATAACAAAGAAGGTTACTAAAACATATGTTTACCTGAACATTTCCAACCCAGTTTGCAACCCAACAACTTATCTGCAGCACCTTTCACTCAAACCGTTACTCAAATGCTCTGTATGTTATGTTCTGCACCAAGACCACCACTTCACTGGTTAAATAAGATGGATAATAAATACATTTTAACTTAACGCTGAGCACATATTTCTTCTCCTCATCTCTGAAAACACAATCAGGCTTGCAAGTCATTTGGTAACCGAATTTTTTTTTTGCCAAAAAAGGCTATTAGATATATGTATAGAATACAGAGACTTGCTGTGCTATGAAAAATACCCATGTTACTGTATATACCGATACATTATCATATCGCAGTATAACTGTATATCATGACTATTAATGAGTATTAACTGTATATCACGAGAAGAAAGATCAAATTTCCTCTGAATGAACAGGTAGCTGCAGTGTTTTTATCCCCATGAATACAACGAAAAGTCTGTATAATGTAGCATGATATTTATAACTAGCTTAAAATCTAGCTAGAACTAGCTTGGGTGCTGGGTGGGAAAACAGGGTTTTATTAACCCAAAACTGGAGTAAGCAGCAGAAAGAAATAAACAGGATACAAGGGCAAAAACACTGGGAACAAAAGCAAAGCAAATATGTTGAGTTGATATCCAGACCAAAGTACAAGATCACAGCACACAAACGCCACACTGAGTGAGTGTGAGTTAGTGTCATGTGTCAAGAGTAGTGTGTGTTTATGGCAGGTATCCAAACTGGCTGCAAGTGTGCACAAGAGGATGTCTGCATGTGTTGTCATGTGTTTTTGCCTCTAAACATTATTTTTATAGCATAATATATATTGTAATAAATATAGTTTTCGAGAAAATATTGTGATATAATTTTTATGTTATATCGCCCAGACCTAATTTTAACCAAAATTAACCTTAACATCTCACTTAGGAGTGAAAAGGAACCTTTCAGCTTAAAAGAAATAGTGATTTGATTTATATCATGATATATATCGATATCGACTGATATAAAAAAAATTACTTTTTTAACTTAAGCACTATTACTGTACCATGTTACTGCGCGACTTGCAAGTCTGAAGGTTTATCACATGTTGTGAAAAGCACAACAGCATCTTTATGGATGAAGTAGGCAATACTTGATATATTAGGTAAAAATATTTATTATGGGGCGGTGCAGTGGTTAGCGCTGTCGCCTCACAGCAAGAAGGTCCTGGGTTCGATCCCCGGGTCACCCAGAGTGCCTTTCTGGGTTTCCTCTGGGTGCCCTCTTAAGGTCTTAAGGTCTTTCCTCTGGGTGCCCTCCCACAGTCCAAAGACATGCAGATTAGATCAACTGGCTACTCTAAATTGCCCATAGGCGTGAATGCGAGCGTGTGTGGTTGTTTGTCTGTGTTGGCCCTGTGGTG
>JAQQZX010000007.1:3705201-3723070 GCA_030068355.1 Notoglanidium maculatum | reverse complement strand
ACCCTGGGTGACCCGGGGATTGAACCCAGGACCTTCTTGCTGTGAGGCGACAGTGCTAACCACCACACCACCGTGCCTCCCCTGTGCAATTATTACGAGTTGGAAATTGTAAACCTAGAAATTATAGCTCACCATAAGACTCATATAAATGTCATTCCCAGACTTTTGTTCAAATTTGGAAATACCCAATTGTATTGAATGTCTTCGTATGCTGTAGCATTAAGATTTCTCTTCACTGGAACTAAGGGGTCCACATCTGTTCCAATAGGACAATGCCCCTGTGCAGTTAGATCCATGAAGATTCCAGGGTTTGCCAGTGGCCTGCACATATCCCTGACCTCAACCCCACTGAACACCTTTGGGATGAATTTTGAAAGTTGCAATGCCAACCTCATGACAGGCCTTCTTGTTGGACATCAGAGTCCAACCTATTGTACTGTTCTGGCTGAATGATCACAAATCCCAACAGCCATGCTCCAAAATGTAGTGGAAAGCCTTCCCAGAATAGTGAAAGGGTATTATAAGAGCAAATATTGAACAACTCAATATTAATGCCCATGGTTTTGGGATGTAATGCTGAATACTTAGCTGTCCGCATACCTTTGGCTATATAGTGTATAGCAATCAATGGTTAGTTCATGGGCAGAAGTCCAACAGAACACAACTGACTCTGGAAAAGATGGCTTAGATCCTCTCTCCCGCCAGTTCACCAGCTGACTATTCATGGGGGTCTGGCAGCTCCAATACACACACACTCTCAGTACATGGCTCTACCTCATGTGTGTTGCCATGATGTTGCCCAAGACATTGCATGAGCAGCAATTTGAAAACACTGTTGGTTTCACAAGTACTGTATATGCTTTCCTTCACATTTTCACATTTCCAGATTTGTGGGAATTGATAAACTCTTACACTGTAAATCTTAATAATAATAATAATAATAATAATAATAATAAAAGATTATTGTTGCTGAAAGGCACTAAGAATAGACAGATATTTTAAGATGATGCAGGAAACAATATCACCATGACAGCTCACCATGGCAACCATATTGGGCATGCCACTGGGTGGGCTAATCATATAGCTCCAAGGCATTTGCATGTGCTAGCCAACAAGAAGACTATGTGCACACATTAGGCATTGCTATAATCACAATGTATTGTTAAAATACAGAGTAAGTCTTGTATATGACATACAGATCTTTATGTCTGCATATTAAAAAAAGCCCAGGAGCACATTGAGTTGTTTGAAAACCTTTTGTTTAGGTACCAAAACTAATCTGACAGATACTAGACAATGAATTGCTTGTAGAATAACTGGCCACATTCAACTATGACCTACATTCTGACATGTTCACATGGTAAACACAGAAGACTGATGCGGTTAAATATCTTCTTCTTTTACTTTTGTTTTCATGGAGTTGTATTGTTTCTATTGTTGCACTGATAAATCGCAAATGCATACGGGTTCATATCAGAAGTGAAAAGTCATATTTGTTTGCTAGACTTCAAGGAAATGATCATGAGTGATATTAAGTTAAAATAAGCCTAGATGGCACTTCACTGATGACCTGTTGGTTTGATATCTTACTTTGCCAGCGCATCTTCTCCATATACACACACACAACACTCAGTGCTGGGTGAAATGTGGTTACTGAGGTTTGTTTACGTAACTTCCTGCAGCTTCTGGATAATAAACTTCATTCCATTAAAAATAAAATAAATCCATGTTGCAGCTGCTGAATGAGAACTAATATGAGGGTTAGGGTGTTTACAATGAGCCAAGACCATTACTAGACAACTAGACCCATTTTAATGACTATTTGTTTATGTGCATAATAAATATGCACGCAGATTACACACACACACACACACTATATATATATATATATATATATATATATATATATATATATATATATATACAGAGAGAGAGAGAGAGAGAGAGAGAGAGAGCATTTCTCACAAATGGCAAAAAAAAGGTCTGATGATAACATGGATTACGCTGATATTCACATTGCATTTACAATTATTTTGCTATTCTTCGTTGATATGAAAGTCTTCTGTACATGCCAGTTATCTGTAGTTATGTATATAATCTACAATATAATCTGTAGTAATATAATCTGCACATTGTAGGTTCATTGCAGAGGGATTTTACAATTTGCAATAAAACCTTTACAATTTGGTCTATAGTTTGAGCAGCACACAGAGAAGTGGCAAACAGAGTTGTGGGAAAATGGACTTCTAAAATTAAACGTATTGATCTTTTGTGTGTGTCTGTATCACTGTGTGGTAATGGTTAAGCAGGTATGTTACACTCAAAGAATCAGGAGAACACGGACCAAGCAGCATGGTGCTGGAGGCTAAATCAATCAATCTCACAGCTGTCACAAAAAGCCCAAACTAAACAAAGCACAACTGGAGTCAGTGTGAGTAATCATTAGAACCTGAACAATAACTATGTCTGAAGTGCTTTTTATCATGGATACAGTCTGGCTCGTCTCATGTTATCCAGCTTAAAGGCAAAAAAACTATTTATTTTAAAGTTGGAGTAAAGCTATTAAATTTGTGAAGACAAAGTCCATTCTTGGAACGCTTTCCACTAGGTTTTGGAGTGCGGCTTGGGGATTTGTGCTCGTTCAGCCAAAAGAACACAAGGTTAGGCACTGATGTAGGGCGAGAGAGCCTGGCATATAGTTGGCATTAGAGTTGGGGTTGAGGTCAGGGCTTTGTGCAGGCCAATCAAGTTCTTCCACACCAACCTTGGCAAACCATGTCATCATTGAGCTTGTTTTATGCACAGGGGCATTGTCATGGTGGAACAGGTTTGGACTGAGTAGAAACTGTAATGCTACATCATACAAAGACATTCTATGCAATTGTGTACCAACTTGCATGGGTGTGATGGTTAGGTGTCCACATACTTCTGCCCATATAGTGTTGACAGACAGCCTTTTGACTCCATCATGGATGAAAGCCTGAACTTACACGTTACCAAAATGCTTCCAGTTGCCAAGTACCTGTTTTAAACTAGAACAATAAACTGAATGAATTTGTGTAAATGTTTATTCATCCTATATGATTCATAGTATTTACAGTCTTATTTACATTTACGGCATTTGGCAGATGCCCTTATCCAGATCGACTTACATAAGTGCTTTGAAGTCTCCATCAGTAAACACGTTCTGATACTGGTTCACTAAGAATATCAGAGAATGCAGGTGTGGTTCAGTGTTTTAAGAAAAACAATCAGGTAGGGTTGGGACACTCAATACTGTTGACGTTTCAATGCCGTGTCAAGCTTCTGAAGTGAAATACTGCTCTGAAATGTGGTTCAAAAGGCCCATATCATGTGACCATGGCTAAGCGAAACTTCAGCGCATTTCATTCACGTGACAATGTGATATGCTGAGTGACGCGGATGAAGTAAGGACCAGTAGTAATTTAATGGGTTAAGATGGTGGTGTTAGAAGCTCAGGGTTACAAAGTGATGGTGGAAGGTCAGGGGTTCAAGCCTCAGCACTGCCAGAGTGAGGTATTCCTAATTTTCCTAAAGTTTTTTTTTTCCATAAGTACAATTAGCTACATTCACTAAAACTTAATTCCACCGTAGATGAAATATGTTCCACAGAGGAAGCGTGTTAATGTGACCTACACTTCATAAGCTATAAAGTACACTCGAACCCACAAAACCCATGTGGTTATTTATCCCAATCAAGATAGCAGCCTTTTGTCAATAGATTATCTTTCTAAATGTCATGTCTTTCAGATGAAACAAACACCAGTGCAACAGAAATAGCCTCACAGATGTTAATAAACACAACATATTAAATATTTATTCATTGCAGTCCTAATTTGCTGTCTCTGACAAGTAGTTAAGTAGTAGATTAAGTAGTTTAGAATGAGGTGATGTTTCACAGAATAGCATTATCCAGTGACAATAGCAAAAGTGGGCAGTAGGCGTTACTGTGGAGATGGGTGTCGGATTGTTTCAAAACCTTGAAAGAATTCCAGCACAATCGCTTCAAACATTTCAGTGTTTCACAAAGCCTCGCTTTGCCCACCACTACAATCAGGCAGAGGTAAAAAATCAGCAGGCAGAATCCAAAACGGTAAATAGGCATAGGTCAATCGATCAGACAATCAGACTAAACTAGGCAAGGCAGACAAAGACGTAAACCAGAAACAGATACAATTCAAAAACCAGAAATCAAACATGACAAGAACACGTTTTGGCAGTGTCATTGCATGTGTTCTCATGGGACTTGTAGTCTGTGTTTGCTGAGAACTGGAATTTTCTGTACAGGGGGCAGGTGCAGACACACTAAAAACTCTGTTGGCAGGTAATACAGAAGAAAGCATACAGAAAGTTTTATTTTTTTTAAGTGAAGAATAAGTTCTGAAAATGCTAGTCCAAGTACTTCTGAAAGAAGTAGGTCTTTAGTTGTCGTTGCTGGATTTTTATTGAGAACAACAGTATGTATGTTCTAAAGCATACAGCTGTGCAGGCTTTCCTTAATGAAATGGGATTATAACAGTGAAATAGCAAGAGGCAGGAAGCAAATCTGTATACTAAGCATGAGTTTTAAAGGTTTTTTCCCCTCAGATGATTTGGCAAATTTCCTGAAACAGCCTGAATGTTATTACAACATTAAATGTTAGTCCCATATACACTGTGAGCATGTCTTACATGAAAAAGGCAATAACTCATTTTAAATCTTTAGCTCTTTTTTAAGATTAAACAAATTCCACCACCAATGTATCACTGTCACCGAGAAACATTTACTGAAATGCTTAAAGAATTTTGTCAAAGACAAAGAGTCAAAACTAATTCAGTTTTACAGTAACATTAAATGTTTATCCACACTAATATAACACATTACATTACATCTACTGCCTGGACATTTTCCACATTGCATCCAAGTACAGTACAGTACCTCACAATATAGAAAATTATTCCTAACTCCTCTGGACAAGGAGAAAAAGGACTAGAACCTCAATGACCATTCAAATGTGTCTTTCTGTTTATCTAACCACAGCATTTTAAGATGCCTTGTTTCACAATGCACCACCAAACATTCACCTCTCCCTATTGGAGGAATGGCCTCTTGGCTGTCTCTGATATCTGCGTGCTTCATACTCAGAAATTGTGGAACGCAGGAACTTCTTATACAGTAAAATACAATACATGTATCTGGGAACTGATAGGTGATGTGCTGCACCACTGAACTAGTAAATTGGACATCTTTTATAGATTACAGGAAGTCTCATGCCCAAGATACTGAAGCTGCCTCAAACGAGTCCACTATGAATTAACAGAGTAAGTGCATGTCAAGATTTCAACCCATTCTCACATAAAAAAAATGTTTGTATGGAACTTATCTGTAGCACCTACTGTATGTTGAGCATCAATATTCTGGCACAAGCATATGTTGCACAGCAATGTATTAAACTTTCATTTGAATGCTCTGTATGTCATGCTCTGCGTTAATGTAATTAACCAAGTTAAATTTTAGCACTACATTATTTGAATAAGATCAAAAATGGAATAAATAATTTCACCTCGTTTAAAAATCATATTCAATGATGCCAACTTCATGTTTAAAGCTTGTGCTTTTCATGACATACGATGAGCTTAAATGGGCTCATGAAACTTCTCCACTTCTCTGCAAACATAATTAAGCTTTTAACTCAGTACGCTGTATTTTGAAAATCCATGCATTATCATACCATGTTATCGTATGACTTGCCTGATTGTGTTTGCAGAGAAGAGGAGAAGTTAAACTTTTTTTCATGAGCCTGCTAAATTTAAAGAACATGACTTACTGGTTTGGAGCATTTGACACAGTGTTTTGAGAATAATGATTATCATTTGATTATTGTGTCAAAGCATCTGGGAAATACGGTTATACTGGATTGTGTAATTTGTTTTGTTGTCTAGAGTAAATGTTCCTTCATGTTTAAGTTGAACTTTTTTGAATTTTAATATATTCAGTGCTCCTTTACAGGGCCTTGTGATTGGATTTTGCTCTGGGCCACTAGCTTGTACACATTGTATTCAGACATCCAACTGGAATGATATGGATGGATGGATGGATGGATGGATGGATGGATGGAAGGGCACTATACTGAGAAAGGCAGTACTGGTGGCAAGGCACAGATTAATGGCTTTTAATAAGCTCTCTCTCTCTCTCTCTCTCTCTCTCTCACACACACACATGCACACAAAGAGAGTTAAAAAGAGTAAGAGAAAGACTGCACAAAATGTCTTTGCATTATTAGTGTTATTTATTTATGTGCATTTGTTTTATTATATATTTATTTTTAATTTATGTTTCTTTTTTTAAGTAATTTCAATGCTTTGGCTATAAAATAACTGCTATTAGGTTAATGAACTGAACTGATTTGAACTGAACTCAATTGAATTGAAGTGAATTGAATGAGAGGAAGGTGGGGTTGAAGCCTCCAACACAAGCCATGTGCTATTAAAATAATTGCAAAGCAAAGGCAGAGAAAATGGAAAAGGTAGTACAGTACATGCTTTCAGAAAGTTAAGTAATGCATGACTAATGTCACATCAGGAGCAGGAGGCAGGACCTCATTACAGGGAAGACTTTATTTACACCACAAATAGAGAGCAGGAAATAAATAGAAAGACTAGCATAGACTTAACAGAAACAAAACGCAGGCATGCAATAACCAGAGCGGATACTGTGACTCCATAAACATGGAATTACCATATAAGCTCGTGAGCATGAATACCCTATACACAGATTAAAACTGAAAACCAGCTGGCCACATATTCAGGCATAGGATTACCACTGGAATCCAAGAACATAAAACAACCCAAAGTATCAAGATTCTTGAACCGCCAATCCTGCCAAACTATGAACAATGCTTCCTACAGAACTGAAACAGAGTCTTTAAATAGTGTGTGTGTGTGTGTGTGTTTGTACATGTGAATACGAAA
The DNA here is from genome assembly GCA_030068355.1 of Notoglanidium maculatum. Lineage (NCBI taxonomy): Eukaryota > Metazoa > Chordata > Actinopteri > Siluriformes > Auchenoglanididae > Notoglanidium > Notoglanidium maculatum. The sequence continues at coordinate 3,716,098 of JAQQZX010000007.1, read as the reverse complement.
TCCCAAGTCCCAATGTGCAACAGCCAGCCGTAATCAAGCTTCATGGGGCTATTATGCATGCTGGGAGTTGTAGTGCTAGCCTGTAGTCCTGCTGCACGAAACAGAAAGAACTTGCTATACCGCTGAGTATGGCAAAAATCACAGAGAGCATGCTGTGTGTGGCAAAATTCAAAGAAAACACACAGCAAGAGGCAAATCTATGACAGAACCCCCTCTCCGCCCAAAAGGCACTAATCCCAGAGTGTCCTTTATATGAGGTTGTCCCTTGGTGGGGCTGGCCCTAGGCACCACCACACCAAACTTCAGCCTAAATGAGGCCCTGTGCACGAGCATGAACTTGAGTTCGGACAGGAACTCAGGCAGAAGCTTGAGCAGGGACACATACATTGGCATGGGGTCAGGGCCACGTGTAGGCTCAGGGGTGGGCTCAGGTGTGGGAATGGGCACAGGTGTGGGCATGGGCCTTAGTTTTCTGGAGAGAACCATATCTGCTACCCCAGTTTGGACATGTAGAACAGGACATCATGTGTTAACAAATGTCCTGAACCATGTCTGGTCACCAATACTTCTCCTTCATACGTTTATAAGTTTGATGATAATTTAGGTGTCCAGTGGCTGACCAGGTAAAGTTCCTTGTCGAATTTGCATGCTATGGCACTGATAAAGCAGCCACTTGTTTGTAACATGGGAATCTGCTTGAAAGCAGTTACACTGTTAAGAACTGGAATGGGCTCCATGACAGTAATTGGAACTGAATCCATGACAGGGACTGGAACAGACTTAGAAGCAGGCTCTGGTGTAGAGGCAGGTTTGACTGAGGAGACTGGAACCAGGATGGGCTCTGAGACTGGAACAGGAGCAGGTGCTGTGTCTGTGACTGTAACAGGAGCAGGCTCTGTGACTGTGACTAGAAACACTGTGCTGGCTTAAGCATGCTGGGCAGCTTGAACTGGAGCAGACAGTGTGACTTGAACTGGAGTAGGCCATGTGGTTTGAACTGGAGCAGGCTGTGTGGCTTGAACTGGAGCCAAAGATGGTGTGGAGACAAGAATTGGCTGGGAAACTGGAACAGGCTCATTAATTGCAGTGGGATCTGAAACTGAAATGGGCTTTGAGGCTTGAAGTGACTCTGAGACTGTGGGCACTGGAACTGGAGTGGGCTCCATGGCTGTAAAAGACTGTGTAGCTGGAACAGACTTTGTGGCTGGAACAGAATGTGAGGCTGAGTCTGGAACAGACTGTGAGGCTGGACAGGAAATGGCTTTGTGGCCGGAATTGGCTTTGTGGCAGTAACAGGCTTAGAAGCAGGCTCTGGCTCTGTGACTGGAACAGGAGCAGGCTGTGTGACAAGAACATGCTCTGTGACATGAACTGGAACAGGCTCTGTGGCTAGAACTGGAATGGGCTCTGGCTCTGCAACTGTAGCTGGAGCAGTCTCTGGCTATGAGTTTGAGACTGAAGTGGACTCTAGAGTGAAGGCCTCCCTTTTTGCCTTTGGAGGGGGCTCTGGAGCAGTTGCTTCAACCCTGAAAGTTTCATAGAACCATGTGAGCATTTCCCCAAAGCTCCTGAAGTCTCTGAGGCATGGGTGCTCCACCATGGGAAGGTACCTGGCCCAATGATATGCTGATCTAGTGAGCCACTGGGTCATGTAACTGACCCACAGGTTCTCAGATGGTCTGGACTCCACCAGGGGCTCTGATGGGCTCTGATGTAGTACATAAGACTGGGGAAAAAACAGGGTGGGCTGAGCATCAGTGCCATTGTAGGGATCCAAGAGTCCCTGGTCCCTATAATGTAGGCCTGGGTGTTGCCTGTCATTCTCCTGAAGTTGTTCTCCCACTATGTCCTTGGTATGGGGAAGCATTCTGTCACATCAGGAGCAGGAGGCAGGACGTAATTACAGGGAATACTTTATTTACACCACAAATAAAGAGCAGAAAATAAACAGAAAGACTAGCATAGATTTAACAGAAACAAAATCCAGCCATGCAATAACTGGAGTGGATACTGGCCACTTCGGAAACATGGAATTACCATATTAGTCCATGAACATGAATACCCTGTATTTAAACTGAAAACCAGCTGGCCATTCATTCAGGCATATGATTACGGATGGAATCCAAGAACATAAAACAACTCAAAGTATCAAGATTCTTGAACCGCCAATTCTGAAAAACAACACACAATGCTTCCTACTGAACTGAAACAGAGTCTTTAAATAATGTGTGTGTGAATGTGAATGTGAAATCAGTCCCAATGTGCAACAGCCGGTCACAAGCAAGCTTCTGCTTACGTGGGGCCATGATGCATGCTAGGAGTCATAGTCCTGGACTGTAGTTCTGCCATGCAAACCAGGAAGCACGTGCAGTAGTGCTGAGCATGGCAAAAATCACAGAGAGCATGCTGTGTGTGGTGAAATTCAAAAAACATGCTGTACACGAAGCAAGGGGCAAATCCATGACAACCCTCCCCCATACTAGTTTCAGTTAAAAACTGCAAAATTAGAAAATTAGTCTTGAATTATGTACAATAGGAACCACAGGGCATGTATTAGCTTTCTCTGCACAAACCTGCTACTTAAATATGTTTGCTCATTTACCCTATTTATTTACATGTAAGTGGAAGGACTGATTTGCTAAATTTGATTAATGGTTGCAAACTGATGAGTGATAGTGACAAATCAGCTCTCGGATAATGGGTAGTATGCTTCGTTAGTGTGTTGGTGGCTCTAAGCTGGCAAGAAGCAGATGGCATCAGACCATGCGTGACTGTCTGATTCTGTCACCAGCTGGCTTTGCTGGAACAGTGGCATTTCTCTGGCATAGAGTGACATCTCTGAGAAAGTTTCCCACACTCAATGCGTCACACTACAGTTTGCCAAGGACGCCAGCACAGCTCCTTATATCCGTAAGTGTAAATGTCTCAGTGAGAGTTTTACCTAGCTGGAGTGTTTATCATTTCACTCCTGCAGTCACCATTAACCTCCATATTTCTGGTCAATGTACAATGTTCCCAAGCAGTTTATCTTAAGTCACTCTGGACAACAATGGACAGGCTAATTAATTAAAATCTGAAGTGATTAAACAATTTAACTTGCCACTTGTCATGCTAATTAACATGCGAGCCATGCTTTCAAAGGCACTTTTGTTAAGGCTTTCAAAGCTGAAAATGAAACCTTAAAAAAAATCCAACCATAATTAGGTTTGTGTAGTAGATTTAATGTCTGTAGAATTATTCTGTAGGACTCATTAGGGCCTTTGGTGTTCCTCCAGTAAAGAATAACTTATTGTGAGGACATGACTGCTCACGCTAGACCACTAACAACATTTAAACACACATTATTGGAACTGTTACCATACACCTATCCATATCTGTCTATCTATCTATCTATCTATCTATCTATCTATCTATCTATCATTTCTGATTATCTTTTTTTCTTTCTTTTTTCCTTATCTTTTTTTCCTCTCACCCCTCTTGTAGCAATGGCTTCACTGTAGTCCAGAAATGTAACTTTATATATTGCTAATAAAATCCTTTTTGTCCTCTGAAAAACAAGCACTGGCAGGGTCTCTGTAGAGTGAAGTCACATCAATATTTAGTGGCAGAAGTAACAAGCTACCTGGCATTACAATAACAAATATAACAATAAATGCATTCAGTATTCTCTGTCACATTCAGTTTTTATAATTGTATTTTAGTGGCAGAAATAATGCCTGGCCAAAAAAAAAAAATGCATTTTCTGCATTCTTGGACGCTTTTGTTGATGTTCAATCAAATGTCTAATCTACAACTTGGAACTTCCAACTTATGTTGGAAAATTGCTTGTCTCTACTGTGGCAATAAATTTGGAAAATGTGATATTTATATTGATATATATATATATATATATATTATCACATATTGCTATGATGTTGAGGTGCTATGATGTTCACATACTTTTGGCCATATAGTACATGATGTGAAAAAAAAAATCCATGTTCACAATCGGCAGGTGAAGGCAGGTGAAAATGAAGATTTTTGCAATATGATGTAATATAAAGGGAAAGATTACTGACAAAAAATTTATGCAGGGATAATCCTAGTAGAAAATATCACATTAATCAGTGCAAATTTAATTTAACAGTATGGCTTCCACCCTCATTATTCAGCCCCTCCAGCACTACTATTGTTCCGCACGATGAACAATACAGCAAAAGAAAATAAAAGTACAGCAGCAACAAGCATGGCACTAAGTCAGGGGTGAAAAAATGTTTTATGTTATATTTAATTGTGCTCACAATTTATTGTATCTACAAGAAACTAGCCTGAATTGGGGTTATGAAACTGTTTTGAAACTATGATATTGTTTGAAAGATAAGCTGACTAAGCACTCATCTGCTATGCTTATGGCACTCTTTAAATAAGTGTAGTTAATAAATGTAGTAGGTTTTTAGGTCAATGACCACTAATGGCATTCTATAGTTCAACTTTGTTTTTTGTTTTTTTTGTTTTAGTGTATTAACACATGGATTTAAGTATGACATATTGTGGTTATAACAAACTGTCAGACTGTGGTGCTAGACTATGCTACTCTTAACTTACTCTGAAGTCCATATTATGTAAGTAGCAAGTAGCATTTGAGTCCTTACATAGTTCCTCACAACACAAGCTTAACTGAACTCTGAATACAGGCCATAATGTGCAACTGAGTTGTTTGTTCTTACAGATTAAATAACTAAGTCAGTTATATTGAGTTATTATTGCTAACCCTAACCCCAAGAGTTATTCGTATTTAGGTGAGTTGATAAACCACCTTGTATGAACTATGACAGGGCATTTAAAGTGGTGCTTGCAACCACAAAAACCCAATTTGGCCCTTAGCATCTACACTAACACTGATTCGTAGGAGGATGAAATCTCAAGTTTTGACCAAAAAGGGTACAACACACCCGAGTGTCTGCAAATTTCAAATGACACACAACCATGCCTAGGGAAACAACAACTGTGTAGAAAAATTGTCTTATGACCAGCCAAACCATTAACACCATTAAGGTTTGCTTGCACCCGCATGAAAACAGTGTTCCATATAGACAAACGGTCATGTGATTTGCATTAACGTAGATTTAAATTAAATTAATTAACTCTATTAATGGGGCTCTATTAGCAGAAATGGAGTATATTATTCATAAGTATGTACAGTATTCATTAGTGGCAATTACCTGTAACTATGAATCGATGTATTTTTGTAAGCTTAGAATGTGCCCTTTATATCTACATAGGGAGTGGGTCCACCTCTACGGAGTTGTACTTCTATGGAATCCCAGAATGGACAAACCTCTGCAGAGCACATCTGTGTTTCATGTTTTTACAAGTGGCAGCATGAATCTGGGTGGGAGCACCAGAAGGACAACAATGAAAAAGAAAGGAAGTCAAGGAAGATGAAATAAGAAGAATCAGTGCTTGCTGGTGCTGGCTAACAATTACGAAAACCAAATTTTGATTATACTTATTATTTAGCATGGAATAAGCAAAAGATTGTGAAGGTAAGTACATGGAAGAACGCTATGGGCACCTGATGGCCACCACACGTATTAATATATGCTTGGAAATGGAGGGGTAATGGAGGGGCATTCAGTTGGTTGAATCCTAATATAGTGGACCTTTAAATTAAATTACTTGCTAATCCTTAAAGTATTGCTGCAGCATTTCCCTTGGTAGGAAATTATTATATCTCTATTCTATTCTATTATATCTCCTTGTGCATTCATTCAGACATGCATACATGTCCTTTTGAATAAATAGAGCATAAATAATCTGTAAGTCATGATGCAGAAGCGACTGAATAGAACTCAGTGCTCTTTTTAGCACTACAAATGCATATGGTTGAAAACTTACCCATGGCATGTTATCTTGTCTGTAGGATCTCCATGTTCTGCCTGAGTCACTATACTGCAGCTGGTAGCTGCTCACCCAGTCTGCACTGCCCCATCGGCCCTGTGTGGCTACTGCTGTCACCTCTAAACGATCTCTTAGGTCCAACTGCAGCCAGGGACGACGGTCCTCACTGTCTGGAGACCATCCACCAGAACCTGCAGAGAGAACAAGCAGGTCATCATGAGGGAAGGAAGTTAAGAGTAGTGACATAAAACAAACAAGAGAAACTGTGTTAGCTTTGAGGCTTGCCTTCTTTGTTCTTCTGCAATCTCTAATTCTGCTCTAGAGGACAATGAATAGTCCTCAGAGAGGTGTAATATTACAACACAGTAGCCAAAAAAGTCAGATGACCTCAAGACTTGTAAAAGACCTATAAACTTCTCGCTTCCACATTTGTTTGAATTATTCTGTATTATACCAGACTCCAAGGCTCAAGCACATGCAGTGAGTCCAGCTAGTCTCATCTACTTTCCTTTCCCTGTTATTGCATGTGAATATAAGGGCAAAGAATAGAAGTAACCAGATGACCTAGAGCTTAAAGAAATCAAATTCCTTGCCCACAAACAAACAGTGGCTCCCTGTTCCACATGCTCAAACACAGAAACTGCCATAAATCCACAATTTAAGGATAAAGTCTGGCATGGTTGTGGATGGTGAAGAGGAGAGAAGTGAAATTGATTCTTACTGTCATCTTATTTCATCTCAGACCCTGATTACATTCCTGATTATTCCTTTGTCTCAGATCCAACCTGTCAATCTCAGACTCTGTTAATCTCTGTAAACCAGGTTCAGTAATTGGTCCTGATTATTAATCTTTTGGCTTTTTTCCTAGTGTCAGTCATAACATTTGTTTAGAGGCGTTTCAGAGTCAGGCCATGAATTTAGAATCAGGCTTCGCATGTTGGGCCAAAGCCCTGCTCCTTTCTGTGAGTTTGTGTTGGTCATAGAGCCTATTGTTTTCCCGAGTGTCAGCCTTAGGTTTGGAGACCTCAGGCCTTTCTCTGGACTTTTCTCTCTCTTGCTTGCTTTTCTGAGATATATGATCCTTCTATTTGCTTTTCATTTGCCTTTATTTCAATAATTCTGTTTTTCTTAGCTTTTTGCTTTGCTAGTTACATAGCTGTTTTCTGGTTTTGATATTTTAGCGAGCAAAACACTTCCTTTGACCATTTTTTTTTGCATTTGTTGCTAAAATGCAAAAGAAAGTGCAAGTTAGTCCTGTGCACCAAGGCTGTGTTGTTCTTGTTTCTGAAAATTAATAAAATTAGTTATTCTTTATGAATATTAGAACATATTAGAATATCCATTATTCTTATGCTCCTCTGTATGCCATTTCATGGTTTGAAGATGCCTACACCTTTAACCAATGTACTTATTGCCTGATGGATGCACACACAAGTATCAAATGAGTAAAAAGTTTAAACCAGTTATTTCCTGCTTGTTAAGGAGAACTTTTTTGGGAATATAATGTACTATGAAAAAGTGATTTCCAGACTGTGCTGCTGTAATTATGAATTGGCTTCAGGGGATTGTTGATTCCTTACTGCTCTATCTGTTTCATCTTGTACTGCACTGTTTCCAGCTTGTGTCTTGGCCGTGGGCATGACTTTTGATTATATCTACATCAGATAAAACAATTTGATTGGCATCTACCCAGTAATATTAACATTTCATTTACATACAGATGATAATGGATTATTACCATGATATTTGAAAAGCCCTACTTACTTAGTCACTATGAGTTGGGAAGAGTTTTTTTGTTTTTAAACTTGGTACACATTATATACAATCCTCATAAATCTCAAGGCTGTGCAAATAGCAAAACATAGGGGCTTATGAGGAAATATTTCTTGCTTGGAGGGATAAAAACAGGGTCTGAAAACCCGGAAAATGCCAATGATTGGTGTCAGTGCACATTCAACAGAAACAGATGTTGACTGGAAGTGAGCATTCTGGCTGTGTCACTCCATACTCAGAAACATAGAGAAAGATAGTAACAAACACCTTATGGAGATAGAAAGGTCTACCTAACACTAGAGCTACAGCGATTAGTCGACATAATTGATGATCAACTAAATTAATCAATATAACTTACCCTATGTAGATTTTTATAATCAGTGTATTACTTTACCAATAACAAAAATGAGTTATAATGTAAATGTACATAAGTTTCTATATCTCTATATCGCTGTCAAATATATTGCACTATGAAAGCTGCTTGGGGCAGTAATGGCCCCTGCTAATGTTGTTGTTGTTTTTGTATTTTCCCCATCATATAACGCTGTCCGCAGGACTATTTTCAGTTGGACCAGCATAAAAAAATAAATGGTAAAAAGGAGATTTTGCCAGAGTGGAACAGTGAGCAAGAGCAACTTAAACGAAGGAATTATATTATTAAATAGCAGTCACCCTGGCTGTTTGCTTTGTGATTTTCAGTTCTGACCACTCCCTTCATATGGGATTTGACTACACATTTAGCTCATAGAAGAATTGACATATCACACTGACTGAACTTTGAATGATGAGTAATGGCACACCTGAAATGTTAAAACTGGAGAAAAAATAATGCAGATCAGCATATACAAAATAGAGGTGGATTACGCATGTTAAAAAGAATTAATTATGCAAACAACAAATAATTATACGTCAAATAGTAATAGGTAATGGAAGCAGCTGGGTATTTTTTAGCTGGTTAAGTGAAACCAGTAAAATATGTGAAACCATGGCCGAATTGTTTGAACCACTTTTGAAGTGGTCTGTGCTACAGTTACATTAACTTAAGGCCAGATTTACCAATATTTTTTGTTAACCTGGACCAGTTATAAACCTGTTTTGGGGCAAACACATAAAACAGATCAATTTCATTATATGGCCATTGTGCAAGAAGGCCCTGCTCTTCATATCTGTAGTAGATGCTGCACAATATGTGGCCTTAACCTACTGCAGTGTATTTGTTGTCTGAGTAGATAGCTAGATAATAAGATAGGTGGAAACCAAAAATAAAACCTGGTAATAAACACCAGTCAGTTGCCGATATAGTCTATTCTTTGACAATGTGGCCACTTTTATTATATATGATGCAGAATATCAGTTCATGAGACTAAGCTGACAAGAGCATGTTAAAAAGCAACATTTCACCTTGTTGGCCTGTAAAATCCTGATCTGTGAATTTCAGGACTACTTCCTTATTAATAGGTCAAGAACAGACTTTATTACAAAATCAGACTCAATTTTGCATTCTGAATCTGTAACCATAAAGTGCTCCTTGACTAGCATGTAATCATGTCACCAGGGCTTACATAGTCACTCAAAGATAAGTCTTGTTTGTAGGGGTCACCAGACAGAGACAGTGAGACAGTTTGTGCCTTTTGCAGGTGGGGTTCAATGCACACTGCCTAGAGTATTCAAACAGCTTTGAGAAAAGATATTCTGGACAAGCGTACATTTCTCACAAGTGCTCCCTTTCATGCCTTATCACTGGCACTGATAAGCCATTAAAGTAGCCCTCAGTAAGATTAAACAACTCCAACAGGCCTGTGTAACAGCACTTGGGAACTGCAGCTAACAGCTGAAATAAAATAACTTAAACATGTACCATCTCTGGTGAAGAGTTTTGCAAAGTGTGGTGAGTGGCTGTCTGAAGACCTTGATGAACTCTGAAAGGAGGCTGAGGGGAGTGATGCCAGCAGTGGTTCTTCACAGAAGTCTAAATACGAGAGACAGAGACAGGCAGACAGACAGAAATAGATTCGATACATTAGTGTTACATTAGTGTAAATCTCAAACCATAGTAAAATCAGCATGCATTAAAATACAAAATTCAGCTGGAAAAAAATAAAGCTCCAACTGGAATTCTGAACAGAGCCATCCCTAGATATTTTACCGAAATACAACATCAGACTGTCCAGTAAGAAATATCCAATAATAGATACATTCATTAATAATAATAATAATAATAATAATAATAATAATAATTATAATAACTCTGCTACTACTACAAATTATTATTAGCTAGAATTTAAAAAAGGAATACAAGTGGGACAAAAAATAACAGTACCTTGTATTCCTTTAGTTGCTATGGTACTGTTAACAGCTTCAACTATGATAAACTGTGAATAAGAGCTACTAATCAAATGTGCAGGAATAGTGAATTATACGTATGTAGGGAAAAAAAACATCATTAACTTATACAGTAGTAACTACCTGTTAAATTGCCAACAATTAGACAGCTTACTCAAGAAAAAAATGACTGTGGGTTTTCAAACAAAAAACAACAACAAAAACATCCCCCATAACACTCAAAAAGATAAAAGTCTCATTCTCTCTATAGTCTTGTACGTATGTATATTCGTGATTTCTAATGCCCATTTCATATTCCTAGGAAATACATTCATTCAGAGGTAAAAGATCAAGATCTTAGACAGAAAAGGAAGAAAGCAATTCTCTGTATTATGATAAATGTGCATTAAATTACCCTCTCACACATTCCCTGCACTTTTGTATAATAAGGATGACAGCACTGCTGACCTTTATGAAGGCAATCAATGGCTGAGACAAAAATCAGCTTTTAGTGTAAGGACAAAATACTGAGAGAGAGAGAAAAATAGAGATGAAATGACAGAATTACTGATAATAGCTTCCTGACATTTTCTAAACATTAATTTAATTATGTACTTATTTATGACAATCGTGTTCCCTCTGTGTTACACATGCCAGCAGTCTATGAGATTAGTAATGATAGAGCTGGACTGTACTACCCTACTCAAGCAAAAGTATTTTTTTAAATTTAGTGGCTCTCTGGGCCAGCACTCTGGGCCAGTGGTTAGCACTGTCGCCTCACAGAAAGAAGGTCCTGGGTTTGATCCCCGGGTCACCCAGGGTGCTTTCTGTGTGAAGTTTGTTCACATGTTTTCCCCGTGCATGCGTGGGTTTCCTCCGGGTGCTCCGGTTTCCTCCCACAGTCCAAAGACATGCAGATTAG
>JAQQZX010000007.1:3600310-3625358 GCA_030068355.1 Notoglanidium maculatum | reverse complement strand
TAAAGACATTAAAAGATATTATGAGTTTGACCAAACCGCCCTCTCAACTGCGTGTGTGTCCCGACCGACTTGGCCAAAGTGACAACAACTTTTCTATAGGTAAAGCAAAAACTGATTTAGTCATCATTATTTTAAGGCCTATTGATTAGTATGGGAAATGCCGACAAATGACAGCAAAGAGTATGTCAAGTCAAACTTAACAGCCAATTGCAGTGTCACATTGACATCAGAATCAGCGTCAAACTCCAAACCTCATAATACCTTATGACCTACAAACAATGGCCACTCTAGACTACATCTTCCAGCCTGAATGATTACTATCATGTTCCTGCTCACCTGACTTCTGATTGCACTCAGTTGATTCCCAGCACACCCAGAACACTATAAATACAGACTCTGAATATTCAGTCAACTGCGAAGTAATGCTCAGTGTATACTTGGTAAGACTCTTTGTTTTCGGGTATTTTGTTTTTTGATCATGTCCTGGTTCTTGTTTTTTTTTTTTTTTTAATAAAAACCTTTGCCTGCAACTGCAGCCAAAATCTCCACCACCTGACACACAGGTTACAAAATCTTCAATGCTATTAAAGTTATACTTTTAGAAAGAAAGTATTCAGTGCATTTATGAATGTACCAATTGTTAAAATACTCTTGTGAACACCTTGATGGTTGAGCAGAAATCATTGATACTGGAACAGAGAGCCACACTACCACTTCAAATTGTCTATGCCACACTGTACTACACTTTAGTAACCTGAAATTAAATAGGTCAGTAGTTAAAGGAAGGGGCACAATGATATTGTATGCATGGAATGAATTAAAAAAATGACAGGGCATGCAATTAGGAAGGCAGTGGTGTGGGTGTGGTGGTTAGCGCTGTCGCCTCACAGCAAGAAGGTCCTGGGTTCGATCCTTGGATCACCCAGGGTGCCTTTCTGTGTGGAGTTTGCATGTTCTCCCCGTGCATGTGTGGGTTTCCTCCGGGGACTCCGGTTTCCTCCCACAGTCCAAAGACATGCAGATTAGGTCAACTGGCTACTGTCTGCTGAGATTGGCTCCAGCTTCCCCCGCTACCCAGATCGATAAAGCGGTATAGATAATGGATGCAATTAGGAAAATAATCAATGCTGAAGTCTATTATTTTTCAATAACAGAACATTATGAAGGATTTTATTCCTCTTTTACCACAGCAATTTGCCATCATTTAACTATTTCTAATTATGTTTATTATTGTGGAATGTTCAAAAAACAAGTCATTGTTATTACTTTCTATAAACAGTCAGTGCCTCACCAGACTCTTTTTTTTTCTCTCTACTGAAATAATTAGCTCAAAAAACAAAAAAGCAGATGCTCATGTTACCAGTAGTCTTCTTTCCTGTGGTAGAAAATGTATGGATCATTACAAAGCACTGGCACCAAAGACTCCCTTTATTAATATTCATTAAACAGTTTTTTTTATTTGTTAAATAACAACACATTTTTATTAATACATTTTTTACTAACCTTACTTCACATAGTCTTCAGTCTTACCTGCAAAAGGACTGGTATAGCTACTGGCTTTCATTACAGCCAAATAGAAGCTACACTTCATAATTGAAAAAAAAAAACTGATTAAATGAGTAATTAAACAAGTATAATCAATTGTGTCTCCTGCTCTGTTGGAATGAAAACCTGCAGCCACACTGGTCCAATGCATATAGGATTGAAGACTAAAGATGTATTGTTGTTTTAGCACACATTTTTAAGGGCCAGAAAACAACCCAGGAGGACGTACTCCTGCTGTGTCCATGAACTACAAACATCAAAAGTCCACTTAGTGTTAAAAAGTACATTTTATGATAGTTTGTAGAACTAAACTTTAATCCAAATCTGAAAGCAAACACATCCAAATCACATCTCAAAGTAGATACAGCATCAAGAACAGTCCAAGCTCCAAAATCCAATAAACCAGTAAGTAGGGCAAGGGGGAAAAGGAGAAGGCTCAGTAATGACATTTGCTAGCTTCGTGCATCATCTCAAACATATTTTATGTACAAAATAAGATGTGCAAATGGGGTTTGTAATACATATAATATAACCAAAGGGATCTTAATACTTTTAGCTTATTGTTTGTACAGTAAGGGGAATACATTCAGACACTTTCATTTTTTATTTTATTTATTTATTTTTTTACATTTACCCCTAAATGAGTAAAACTACTCACATGTAAGCGTTAAAAAACAATATCTTTGATAGGGAAATTGATGGGGGAAATTTTAATGTTGATGTTGATTTTTTTAATTGATTAATCATACACATTATGTGATTAACCACATAATTAATCATATAAAATAAATATCATTTATATAAAAGATAAAAACAAATACATAAACACTGTACGCAATAACATTACAGTGCTTCACACATGTAATTCAAATGGTAAAAGACATATAATAAAAAATATTAAATATATAAAAACCTATAACTACACTGGCAGACCATTGTTCTGCAATTGGCTCTGATATAATATCCTGATTAGTGCAATGTTTATTAGTGCAATAAATAGTAAAGGAATTAAACACATGTATTTCCACTGCTAAATAACTTATAATACTAAAGTCATGAGCATGTGCTTACATTTTGACTCAAATAAACCTATTTATTAATGTTCAGACAGTGAACAACATAACAGTGGATCAATAATTGCTATAACTTGCACAGTTATGAGTGCAAGTAATCTAGAATCTAGTAGTCAGTGCAATTGCACTCATCTTTTGTTTTTATATGGTAGATTAAAGATGTCATACTTCTGTGATGCAACACTTTTCTGCTCTGTTCTGAATAAGTGTTGCGTTGGGACAAAGAGCTTGTGCTGGTGTCCTCTTCCAATCAGAATAGAGTTAAAAATAACTCATTAATATTTCTAACAAGTGGTTTCACTTGAGACAATAAATACTTAATTAAATAGTCAAGTATTTCTGCCTTAGCCTCCGTCAGAAGAAGACACAGAATGCCGTAATAATAAAGAGGTTTAATAATTGGTTTCTATTTATTATATTTAATTACAGATTAAAGTATCACAAATGTCATTTGACTGAATAAAACCAATTGAATAAATTAGAGCACTACAAGTGCCTACAATAAAGTCTATGTACATACTACAATGAATTCTATGCACATGCTGCAGACATGTTGCCTTTTTTAAATGACATTGATTTTTGACCCTGAAAATAATAAATGTAAGTGTGCTTTTCATCCAGAGAGTAAATGTTTGTAGGTCTTTTGAGGTATGACGGACCAATGAGATTTCTTGTGGCAATGCCTAATGGCAATACTGATTAAAACCCGCTTTGTGCATACAGTTCCCAAAACCAAGCTAACCTTCAAACCAAAACTAATTCTCAAAAGGTGCTCTTTGGTGTATTTGCATTTTCCTTAATAAAATGGATTTAACTGTACTCTTCTCTCTCTCTCTCTCTGTCTCTCTCTCTCTCTCTCTGTCTCCGTCTCTCTCTCTGTGCCTGTCTGTGTGGATGTCTTTGACTCCCCTTCACCTATTCCATCCCATGACACAGCTCACTGGCCAAGATAGAGAGGAAAGGGTTTCACTTCAGAAATATGCAACGGTATAGCTCTCCAGGGACAACGAGAAAGAGATTCCGTACAATGTCTAACAATGTATCGGAGAAGAGGGGACATTGCCAGAGACAGATAAGGAGGACATAGGAGGAGCCAGATGACAAGACAGGGTTAGGTAAGCAAGGTGGAATAAAGCTGGAATATAAAAGGATGATTAGAAAGAAGTGACAGTGGAGGACAAGAGGTTTCATTTGGACATCTGCAAGAAAGGGAAAAAAGGAAGCACTAAAGTAGAGAGAGGAAATGTTCCAGCTCTTGGGAGTGAGATGAAAGAAATATAAAACTAGAGCACAAAGAGAAGAAGTAACTAGGATATACAACCCAGGGACTGAACATATCTTGGTAGTGTAGAGTAAAAAATGTAATAGTGAACAGAAAAAATCACATAGTTCCACAATACTTGGTTCAGCAACATGGTTCAATGATTATCCTCCTAATCAGTAAGTGCCCCCACTTGTCCCAATCCCATGTGGTCCCAGACATGCTTGTATTTGTGATTTAATAATTAGCATGCAAATGCATTTTTCCATTAGCTAACCAGAATGTCCACTCCTTGTAGTGAACCAACAAGTAGATGTTCTGCATGCTGAATCTAACATAACCTGAACCTTCACTGCATATTAACATTCTCCCTGGGGCTATCTGTGGATTTGAATCTAATTCCATCTAATTTATGACAAAATGAAAAAAAAAAATCCAGCTCTGTGCTTTTTTGAAATTCTACTAGAGTAGACATGAAAAGACACAAGCATGAAACAATGTCACAGATACTTAGAGTGCAATCAGGCTCTTTTTGGCAAAATAAGCTTTGATCCAGGCTCTTGGATGAGCAGACGCTCTTGGAAGAACAGTTTAGAGAAGAAGATGAGAGACAGAAAATACATGAAAAAGAAAGTGCATGAGAAAAAGGGGGAAATGCTAATAAGAAGTAAGACACAGTTGTGGGAGAATTTTATTGTGGAAAAAAAGAAGATAGGAAAGCCAGCCATAAGCCATTGTGCCATGTTCTTGGTTTTATTTTCAATCTTCCTCTGTAGTTAAACCCTGAGAGGGAAAAGGGAGGGAGAGATCATATTTTAAAGCAAGCAAGGTTGTGTCTTCCACT
Source organism: Notoglanidium maculatum (assembly GCA_030068355.1). Lineage (NCBI taxonomy): Eukaryota > Metazoa > Chordata > Actinopteri > Siluriformes > Auchenoglanididae > Notoglanidium > Notoglanidium maculatum. The sequence goes on along the minus strand of JAQQZX010000007.1, from coordinate 3,620,635 downwards.
AAAACATGCCAGTGTGTGTCTGATGTCAGGACCTCTGAGCAGACTGAACCACAAGCTGTGAGAACAGGCAGAACACCAATACACACCAGAGAAGATCAGCCAGCTCACCATATCAATGACATCCACACTCACAAAAAAGGTTTGACAATGTGACGCAGAAAAGGGCACTAAGTGAATATCTCACCTAACATGCACCACAGACACACACACACAGACACACACACACACACACAATCCCAGTGGGATGACATCTCATTTATCTTACATTTCACTGTTTGCTCATATTTGAAAAAAAACAAGAACCAATACAATTGTTGCAATGGGTGTGTGATCACATGGATGTGTGACCAGACTACACTCAGTCTTCAGTCTAAATTTCAACACTTCCATGCTCCCATGGCTAACCATAAAAATGAAGATAGGTTTTAAAAGAGCAAGAGAAAAAGAACACAGGTCAGAGATAAATAAAGTAGCTGAGAGAAAAGCATCTGCACCAGTATGAATGGTCAAATGGTTAAATGGTCATATATGCTAATGTGCATATGGTAATCACAGAGCATGGTTCCACTTAACAGTAGTATTATCTTGAATAAAAAGATCCATACAATTTAATTTAATCTGTTGAATTAAGCATAATGTTTCAACTTGCAAGCATATGAAGAAATAGTGTCTGAAGTGTGTGTGTGTGTGTGTGTGTGTGTGTATGTGTTTGTGATTTCACAAGGTCAGATCTCTGGCTTATGGGACAATATTCTCTTCCTGGAGGCTTCATTATAACCAGGATTGAAATGAGCATCTAAATGAGATGCAATCCCAGTTGCTGCGTGGCTATTCTCATCTGATATACACAGGAACATCTAAAGTTATAAGGTCAGGATAAGTTCCTTGTGCAAATGCCAAATGGCTTCTTTATTTGTGAAGGAAATAAAAAGGTATGCCTTTTTCACAGAACACTCAATAAATTCTCCTTACACACACACACACACACATGTACATACAAACTCACAATATTTGCCATGCTAGCCTATACAGTGACTTTGAAAGGCATCCAGTGGAGCATGAAGGAAGTCGATAAAGTATGACAGAGTGCACAGAGAATGAGAGGGACAGAAAGACTGAGAAGCAAGTCTCAATGTAGCTCTCCTTGCAATATTACATTAGAGGACAGTTGACTAGACGGACCTGTCTGAAAAAACCTGGTTCATAGACATTATGTACAAAATAAAATGAGAATGGGGTAATGAGGTTGGATTTTATTTTATTTTCATTTACATGTATGGCATTTTGCAGAAGATCTTTTTCAGAGCAACGTACAGAAGTGCTTTGAAGTCCCCACCAATAAACACAACCTCATACTGGGCTACTCAGTCAGTGACTAAGAGTATCTTCAGTATTAAATCCCACTGAGAGGTTTAGGGAGGTTAGTACAATAGGAAAAATACACACAATGACATTTTCTAATAGAACAGGGTGTGATAAGTGCTTTAAGGTAGTTGCTCCATTCTTGGATTTGTAGGCAAGTATCATTGTTTTGTTTATAGTTACTGGAAGCTAGTGGAGTGAGCATTATCAATGGGGTAGTGTAGGAGAACAATGTTGAAAACAACTCATGCAGCTGCATTCTGTATTAGTTGCAGAGGTTGGATGGTGCACGAGTTGCAGTAGTCCAGTCTTGACATGATATGGGACTGAACAAGCACCCGAGTTGGCCTCTGTGAATAAAAATTGCCAGATCATCTTAATGTTATAATGTGGTGTTAGGTGAGAAGGACAGTAGTTTGTTCATGGTTACTCCAAGATTGCATGCATTAACAGAAGTTGAGACTTTTCCAGGGAGAGCACACAACGTTGACATGGGGATCCATCAAAAGGGATTGTACAGAAGCTCAGATCTGTGGCAATTAAGTTTCAGCTGATGAGCTGCCATTCATGATGAAATGTCAGCCAGATATGCTGAAATCCATGTAGAAGGTTGAGTGTCAATGGGAGGAAAGGTAAGGGTAAGTTGAATACTAACAGCATAACAGTGAGATGAATACCCATGTGAGGATATGACCTCACCAAGACAACTGGCATAGAGGAAGAACAGAAGTGAAGTGGGTGGAGTGTCTAATGCCTTTTGTTCAATTATCTGACCGTAAGTGTCACAATCCTACAGTCATAAAAAAAAGTACTAAACAGTACCTTTCCTTGTTGCTGACTTGGTATAATATTTTGTAATTTCAAATTGTATATTCCCTAGAACAAATGGATTTGATGTACCGTTGCAAAGATTTAAGATTTAAGAATTATCATGGTCTCAGCCATACATGCCCTTCCTTTCTCCTTTGTTTATTCTCCCTGTGTGTGTGTGTGTGTGTGTATGTCTGTCAGTCTATGCAGCAGCACATGGGCTGGGTGCAATTCCTTCTAACTGACGACACACCTGATCCTCATCTCCTGTCTGCATTCATACTTTGGCTTCACTCCTGCTCATTGCCAGTTCGTTGTTCCAGCCTTTGTGGTGTCACGTCTTCTCAGCCTGTGTATTATTTTCAGTCTCTTTCTCATATGTTTCTTCGCCTGCCTGTCTCATACCCCCCGTGTCCCTCCCTAGGAACCTTGTTCTCTGTCACTACGCCAGTCCTATCTCCAGTCTGCTGCCCTCCTGCCTGCCGCTCGCCTATCTGTCCACATCCCACTCCTGATTCACACCCCACGGCTTCAACCTGTCACCACGTGTTCCCTGCTAGCTCAGTTTTTAAACGCTGTGCAATCCCTGCAGCGACCTGCCTGTTGCCTTGGACTTCCTGCTAGCTCAGTGGTTAAATGCTGTGCTCTCATTGTGGTAACCTGGGTTCAATCCTCGTTTTTACCTCAGTTACTCACTTGCTTTCCTTAGCTATCTCCCCAGTCCCCTTACCCTTCATATACTGAATAAACGCACACCATTGGTTCTATTTATTGTAAATAAAAAATGAATAAATAAAAATAAATAAAATAAAAAAGAAGAATTTACTTGATACAAATAGTCTAGTAAAGGACTGCTTATGGGGCTACATAATACATTTAGAAACCAGTCTTAGCTGCTGACTGCTAATGTTACACTTCAATAAACATTTACAAATTATTTTAAAAGACAGCCATCATAAGACAATTGTAGTCTATTTTGCTATATTAAAATAACACCTGAATCATGACAGATTACATTACAATGTCATTCCAGCAAAATTCCCAAAATGGCTATAGCATGTGATAAAAATATGGAAATGTACTGTAAGAAGCTGTTACATAGCAAAGACCTTGATGGTGACAGGTGTAACACTATAACAACAGAGTTGTCTATATATTATCTGACCATTAAGTTAAGGTACTTACATTTACCTTTTATAAAGTTCTTTTGAAAACCAAGGTCATGCTGACAGTCATCTGTACAGTTTTGGTGAGCCTGCACTCACTGATTCTGTGCCCACTAGGCTCAGATTCAGGTTCCCCAGAGTGGAACCCAAAGTGGGTTTTTACTGTTGTAGTCCAAGGTTTGAAATGCTGTGTATTCTGATATGCTTTTCTGCTCACGATGGTTGTAAAGTATGGTATTTTTAAGTTAAGTAAGTAAAAAAAAAGTTAAGGTTTTAAGTTCCAGTTTCCTCTGAAATATCTCATCAAGAAATGTTTCTGCCTACAGATTAAACATGTGTTTCCTAGTACGGTCAAAGTTTCACACAGTAAACTCAAACCTTTGGCTCAGAATTGTCTTTCTTGCTTTGGTCACCAGAAGCCTACAGAGATAAAAAGACAAAAAAACAACAGCAACAACAACAAAAAACAGCAAGCAAAAATTAGGCTGCTATAATGCACAGATGTAAACTATTCCTTGTTTCCTGCTCATTCTCTTTGATCCCACACTCTTTTCACAAGTGAAGCCAAACCCTGCAAACCCAAATTTGACATCCAAATTGACCAAAACAGTCTTTATTACTGGTGATATCTACTGTTTTTCATTGTCATGAAGGGTGTTGTAGTCTTATGCTTACTGTCCTTAAATAAAGTGTTGCCAAAAATATAAGTATTTGGCAGATACAGTGCCTGCATATGATGTGCCAGCACTGATGTAGATCAGATTTTGGAAAATTGGGAAACACATTTCTCGTTATTTTGGGCCATACAATTGGCAATTTTAAGATAGCAGTGTTTAGAAGTGCAGTGAACTACACATTCATTTAAATTAGATTAGTTTACACAACATTTACTTAAATAGCACATCTACTTTAAACTACTCAGGGGCAGAATTACTAAGCAGGGCAAATTAGTGTGAGGCAATTAAAAAAAGGGGAGTGGTCAATTTTGTCAGTGATCTACTAATAATGCTCAAATTACTGAACACAGTCAGTTTATTTTAATAATGACCAATGCAATGTACCAAGCTTTCAGTGCAAATTAGTATAGATTAAAGAATAATGTGCCTTGGCAACTGATATGTCCTGATAACATATTCCTCAGGCATTCCAAATAAATTAATGAGTGGTGCTTCTACCAGGTGCTCTCTTTTTTTGTGCTTTATTCCTGAGAGCACAGTGGGAATTTCTCAAGCACAAAAATTATATTTTGAAGAGAAAATATTAATCTGAGAAAACAAAAATGTATTCTGTGTGTGCTCAGATCTGCCTAGAGACTCACTCAATACTCACGCTGACAGACACCTGTGCACTCACGTACAGTGTCTATCTTGCACAAAATTATGTATTGTTAAATAATGGCACAATAAGCAGTAAACTGACTACCACAAAACTCAAAAAAATCAAGCTGCATCACTTAAATATTCTTCTCCCCCAAATTTTGTGATCTGAAAGGAAAAATCCTATAAATACGTATGCAATAAGGTCTTTAAATACCAACAGTGGATTTTAAGTGCACAAAAAAAGGGTTTGGAGTGGCACAAACCTTTTGTGAAATAGGCCCTTAGTGCTTGAATTTTCTAGCAATTTAATAGAGGGAAAAGGCATATTTTCCTGCAACTGTCCACAATATCCTTTACTCCAAATCTTTGTGTGTCTATAGTGTGGTGGCTGTGGGTGAAGGCAATGAGACAAGGAGGATGTAATGTACATGGTTTATAGAGGTACTAAAAATTGCCATGGTCTGTCTGCTCAGAAAACCAAGGTCAGGGTTTTTATGGTCATGAAGCTTCATAAATCACTGACTGGCAGCATTTTGTCCACTTTGACATGTTTGCCGAGGCACCATCCATCCCTGAGGAGAAAATCAAATACTACTATTAGTATCATTGCTTCAAAAAGAAGAGCGGCCTCAATGAATACAATAGCAGAGAACAGAACAGAAAAGAAGAGACCAGAACAGAATAAAAAAGAAAAAGAATACAAAGGACTATAAGCAATTGGACAGTGACTGAATTTTGCCTCTGTACACTGCCACAATGGATTTGAAATGAAGCCATCAAGAGGTTATTGATAAGTAGACCTTCAGCTTTAATTCATGGGGTTTCACAAAAACATTGCATTAACCATTTAGGAATTACAGCCATTTTTAAAATAGACATTTTTGACATGCCAAAATTTTGTCACTATCCAACAATACTTGGACCCAACTATACAAAGACACACACAACCCAGTTAAACAAATGAGACAAAAATAATATATGTGCTCTTTTATTTACTGAGGAAAATAATACAATTTCACATATTTGTGAGTTGCAAAAGTATGTGAACCTTTCAAAAGTATATGAAACTTTCAACCTTTCAGACCATCTTGTGCAGCAATAACTGCAACTAAATGTTTCCAGTAACAGCTGATTAGTTCCGGACATTGGCTTGGAAGAATTTTAGCCAATTTCACTGTACACAACAGCTTCAACTCTGAGATGTTGGTGAATTTTCTCACATGAACTGCTGGCACAACTTTTATATTGGATTAAGGTTAGGACTTTTATTTTAATTTTATTCTTCTTTAACTATTCTTTGGAAGAATAATTTATCTGCTAGCATTGCTGTCTTGCTGCATGTCCCACTTTCTCTTGAGCTTCAGTTCCTGGACAAATGTCCTGACATTTTCCTTTAGAGTTTATGGGTATAATTCAGAATTCATTGTTCCCTAAATGACAGCAATCTGTCCTGGCCCAGATGCAGCAAAACAGGCCCAAACCATGATACTACCACCTCCATGTTTCACAGATGGGATAAAATTCTTATGCTGGAATGTAGTGCTTTCCTTTCTCCAAATATTACACTTCTCATTTAAAGCAAAAAGCTCTACTTTGGCTTCATCCATCCACTATTTTTTTCCCCAATAGCTTTCTTGCCTGTCCACATGATCATTAGCAAACTGTACATGGGCAGCAATGCTCTTTTTTTGAGAGCAATCACTTTCTACTCGCAACTCTGCCAGACATCATTGTTGTTCAGTGTTCTTCTAATGGTGGACTCAAACATTAACTTTAACCAATGTGAGAGAGGCCTGTAGTTGCTTAAAAGTTACCATGGGTTCCTTTGAGACCTCGCAGACTATTACATGTCTTGATCTTGGAGTGATATTTGTTGGTTAACCATTCCTGGAGAGTTAAAAATAATTTTGAACTTCCTCTATCTGTCTGATTGTAGATTGGTAGAATCGAAACTCTTTAGAGATTGTTTTATAACCTTTTCCACCCTGATGAGGTCCTCAGAATTTTTTTTTTTGATGCACTTCCACAAACATGTTGTGAAGATCAGACTTTTATAGAGCCCTGTTCTTTAAACAGAACAGGGCATGCGCTTACTCCATCCCATCCCATCCCAACACCTGACTTTAATTTCACCTTTAAATTAGTTGCTAATCCTAGAGTTTCATGTACTTTTGCCACTCACAGATATGTAATATTGGATCATTTTCTCAATAAATATGACCATGGCCATGTTATGATCATATATAATATTTTGTCTCATTTGTTTAATTAGGGTCAGTCGTTTAACTCAGAATATCAGAATAACAAGAAACAACAGGCAGAGTCAGAATCCAAAACCAAACCAAACCAGGCAGAGCGAAAGGATAAACCAAAGTAGTAGCAAATAGTCAAATAACCAAAGAGACATCACAGATAAACATAGCTTGGCAGGAACAGACAAAGTACAGCTCATTACAAAGTGTGTGTGTTTGTATTTCTTAAAAAGAGTCACTGGGGTGGTGAGTAATGAGCTTCAGGTGAGGCTGATTAGTGATTTGGAGACTGAAACCAATGCAGACTGGTGGCCAGGTTGTTGGGCAAGTTTTTTACTGGGTCTATAGGTACAGGCATGACAACAACAACAGACTGCCTAATAAAGTAGGTTGTTCATACTAGTTACTTAGCTCAGGAAAAAAGCAATGGCTACAACAATTCCCGCAAGTCTTTATGATTTGGTGTATGGGGGACTTCGGCTTCCCAGGAGTTTATGATGCTGATGGCTAGTGAGTGGTAAACCTATGGCAAGTTCATAATAAGTAGTGAAGAATCAGGAATCACAAATACATTGAGGCCTAAAGAAAGGTTTGTGATTGAGAGCAGAACAAGCTAACAGCATCATAAAAAATGCCCTGAGCTTCAGACACATCACCCAGAGTCATTCCAGTGAAGGTTATCCACATTTAATTTTGTTTCATTCTAATGTATAGCTTTTACTTCAGTATATTCTGCTAAAGTCTGAATGGATTGCACACACAAACACTATCACCAAGTTTCAGTTGTTGAACTTTTATAATGTTGAATATTTTAATCAAATAAAAATACTTTCTATTTTTTATTTGATTGAAATAATCCTAACCCCAAGCCCATATTCAGGCAATGCTTATTTTTGCTGTATCATTAATGTGTCATATCGAGACACTTTCATGATAGATCATATTGAATTAAAATTGTCTATATTGTTATATTTTTATCAACAATCCATCCTTCATAATTTCTGTAAATGTATTATAACATTTGTATTTTTTTTAAATCCTGATTTATTTAAAATTTTTAATTCTCTGTTGTTCAGCTTCAAAATATTAGGTGGATCACCATCTAAAAACACTTCTGACCTTGCAATTATTATAAAACTAAGACAATTGTAAAATCAACATTTTTTTTCAGAACCATGCTTGCTGGTCAGAATGTGCAGAATAATTAAGCAGTAGAGGGCTTACGAGAATGAACTGCTCATTAAAGGTCCTGCTACAGAATCTCATTGAGGACCATGTCAGGACTTTGACTAGGCCACTCCTGAACCTAATTTTGCTAAAAAAAAAAAAAAAGAAAAAAAGGTGAAATTAACAGTAAAAAAGCATGTTTTGTCTTTGAATGAAAAGAAGTGCCTTTGGGGGAAGAAAGAAACATGCCTAATTAGTTACTCACATCTGACTTCACTCCAAAACAAAGTCTTTCCACAAGAGTGTAGTCATCTGAAAGAAAACCTTAGATATACTCACAAGTCATACAAACTGCCTAACCACCATATAACACCAAATGTCACAACAGAAACAGAGACTGTCGATTTGTGCAAAACATTTGGTTATATCATGATGTCGGCCTCGAAACACAGAAATTTTCATATGTGGTGACAGCAAACACCATTCCTGCAGTCTCAAGCCCAGCAGCTCGGCTTTTCTTTTGACAGACCCAAATCTCTGACCAAATCGTTCAATTACTGTGTTATCAGATGTGGATCGCCTGATGAGCACGGTTCAAAATCCGGGTCAATGTCACTGTCAGAACCCTGCATTGCAGTTTCTTCATCTGGTTCATCTAAGATCCAATCCTCTGGTGGTTTCGGAATTGGAAGACTATGTGGCACAGGTCTCACTGCTAAAGGCAAATTAGGCTATTCAATTGACTTCTTGTTTTTGGCAGAGAAGCCAGACACATTAGTCAAACAGAAGTAACAGTTCGTCACGTGGTCTTTCTGTCTTATCATCGGAACAGCAAACGGCATCGTCTATCAAGTGCCTCTGAGCCAGGTTCTCAGACTGACAGTACATGTCACACAGCAAATGTGAGGTGTCCACTGCTTGTCTTGATCACCAATTTTGCAGCTGAAATACAGATGATAAGCAGTCATCCAACGGCAAGTGTATATTCGCCACAGATATAGCAGAATGTATCGCGGCTGTTACGACATTGACGAGACATATCGCCCGACACCAAAAAGTCTTTAGCATCAAGCTTACTTACTGTGATATTGCTACAGATACTATACTTTACTATACTGATACTATACATACACACTTATGTCTAAAGGTATGTGGGTAACCTTTAAAGATATGTAAATTGGAAAAGATGTGCAACCAAACACAAAACAGAACAGTGAAGACAGCCAGAGACAATGAAATGGATATTTACAAACTTTATATACAAGACTATAAACAACAAATTGTTTACAAAAAAAAGACAGGTTGGTTCAAATAGACAACACCAACGAAAAGGAACTAAGTAAAACAAAACGTCCCTGTTCTATCCTGGGTTATAAAGCTTACAAACTAACTAGACCCAAAAACAAACCAAAACAAATTCTCTCTAACTACAAAACAAAACTTACAAAGTGTGATGTCTGCCACTACCCTAGTGTGTCTTTACAATTCACATTTCCTATGTGGTGCACAATGTAAATGTATGATGTAATCAACAGATTCAAGACGGTAACAGTAATTACCAAAATATGACGGAAATCTATACAACAGAAGTATTTCGAAGGAAAAAGAGTGACTCTAACCTAACCCAACCTGTTTTATATTTATATATATATAACCATATATATAACCATACACCTCAAAACTCCCTCTCTGAATGTTGCGGGGTTACAGTCTTTAAAAGGCTCGAAGTCTGGACAGCCAGAGCGATCGTCCAATGGCGATGGCGCTGACGACCGGCCAATCGTCGAAGATAGGAGGCGGGACATCTGGAGGGTGAGAGGAGTAGGGACGGAAAAACGAGGAAGGAAGAGAAAACAAACCAACAAACAAACAAACACGCACCTTATGTGTCTCAGCATGTAACACACACTGACTATCTATAGTAACCAAATGATCAGGATTGGTGTATGCAAGCCACCTTTATAGCATGCTGAAACAGCATCAAGCTCGTTCCGATCTGCCCAGGCATGCCCAGGATGTCAACTTCCACAGAACAGCTTCCAACCTGGCCTGATTCCATGCCTGGACATGCCCTGGCTGCACAAACCGTTGTTGATAAGTCACTTATGGGAGCTAAAATTTTTGGATACAAATACAAGAAAAAAATCATGACAAAACTTAAGATTTCTCTGAAACGGTACATGATGGGTGAATTTTGATCTGATATTCGTGATCAGAACTCAAAAATCTATAAAAAAAAAAAACCCAACAGTGTTCAAGAAGCAAAAACTTTGTTGTGCTGGTACTGTAAATAAATACAGCCGACGCACACACATCTCTCTCTCTCTCTCTTTCTATCTATTCAGACAGGTGAGATCAAAATGCTTTTTAGCATGAGACCTGTCCCATTAAGAGCTAATATGGCTATGATGGGATTTCTCATTCTCTGCTCTCATTTCCCTCCATCTCCCTCCTAGAACCTTCACCTAATGAGCCTGTGAGTGTGTCAACAAACATGTGAGAGAGATTAAAGAGAGATTTTAGAGAGAGATTAAAGAGACAAAGGGAAGAAATTTACCAGCACCTTTTATGACAGGTATAAACAGCCTTACTGTAGGTGTGTGTGTGTGGTTTTATTTAAGGGGATTCATGTAAATTTCAGCAAGGTTATAGTCAGTTTACTTTGTGCAAAGTGTTTAAACATTTCAAACAAATTTATCTGATAGCCATAGTTGTAATTTTTCATAGATTACTAATTACTTCATATTTTTAGTATAAAAAGTCTCAGGGACTCTCAGGGAGAGACTTCTGCATTGCCAGAAAATGTGGACTGCTTACACTACAACTCCCACTCTGCACAATGTTCCCTGGTAACTCCTGCACCTGATGACAAATTTCCGTTGATCATGCAAGTGATTTCTTGCATGAAAACTGTTTTCACTTTGGACACTTCTTGCTTGCGTTATATAAACTCCTGTTTCTGTTAGCTTGGTTGTCTTGCATTTGTCTATATTCCGGTTGTTTTGCCTCGTCATTTCTCTGTGCTACTGTGCTTAATCCTGTTTCCATTCTGTGTGTTGTGGCTACTGTGTTTGTTTTACATTTTTGCTCATGTCTAATAAAGCTATACCATCTTTGTATCCATCGTTTCCAATGTGTAACAAAACATAAGAGTTTTCTTATGAATGCAGTGAAGTGCTTTCACCATCTTTCTGTCATGAATAGATAGTGAAGAGACAATGCAGAGATTTGATTTCATCCAGTTTCCATAGATCTGTCCTCAATGTACTCTGTCTCCTACAGATCCCGGGGGGACACGAGAGACATGTTCACCCTATTCCTGGAGGGCTGTCCCCCAATTATATATTTGTAAACCTATTTTATATTATATAATATTAATAATATTAATTTAAATATTAATAATAATAGTATATACTGAAAGCACCTTTGCAAATTATGTAAATGTAAAGCAATGTGTTTTTCAGTTTTCATTATTATTTTATCCCTCCCTGCTGGTGGTTTGGTCTGGTACGAGCTCACTGTTAGCTGACCTCCTGTAAGTGTTGATGCTATACTAGTGTGCAAATCTTCATTTTAAACAGCAGATGTGAAAAAAAAAAGTTTATTTACTTCTACCACTCAGTTGATTGTGACAGTCAGTGGAAGACAGGGTTTTTGTCTTCACGTATTAAAGACAGTGATCTAACACAATACAAATGTTCAATCTATTATTCTTGGGTAAAGTGTGTGTGTGTGTGTTGTCAGCCAGCCAAAATGTCATAGAAAAGGAAAAGAGATATGCAATCATTTTTCCGTTCAACAAAATGCCAAGTAAGTTAGTAAAGTCCCAGTAGTATGAAAGGTATATTTTAGTTGATTTGGTTAGGTTATTTATTGAAGTATTAGTTCAGCCTTTAAAACTGTACTTAGTTTGAGCTGTACAATCTTTTAAAGCTACTGAAGCAGACTCCTGGATTAGTCGACTTACACATATGACTTTATAATGTATTTAAAACATTTGATCATGCTAATCCTTATTCCCAATGAGTTATCCAGTAGCCATAATATAATGCTAATAAAAAATTCCTATATATTTATTTAATACAAGTACAATACTTTTGGTGGCATCTTTTTTGTCCGCCTCAGAAATTACTCTTGGGAAATATTTCTGTTCATTCTGTTCCCCTCCCAAGACCAAAACTCTGACATCATACCCAAGCTAGAGGTCAACAATATGGCCTACAGTGCCACAATCTCTTCAGAGGTCAATGAGGCAACCTCTGGTGCCACCTCTGCCAAAATTCATTGTGATGACCTAGGGTTAGGTGACTGATGGGATGGTCCCTAGTGTTATGCTCATTCCCATCCCATCATGCCTATAGGTTCATGCCTTGTTCACTGTCTGAATGAGAGAATTAGACACTTTTGTGATTTGTAGCAAGCACTACCACTGGTGTGAAAGCAGCTCCATACTTTCACTTGGTATACTTATTGTCATTGTCCTGCTGGAAGACCCAGTTGTGATAAAGTTGTGAACTGAGTTGTTGCTTTAGCATTTCTAGAAAATCTTATTTGCTGATGATGTCATACATTTTCTAAAATGTGCCAGTTCTTTTTCCAGCAATACATCACCTCAATATGATTCTGCCACCCCCATGCTTCACAGCTGATTCTTGTGATCTTGGTGATTCTTCTGATTAAAATATTTACTGTCATGTTGGTGGGGTTTGGCAGAACACAAGTGCAGATGAGGAGACAGCATAGTGAAACAGAGTCGGCAAACAGAGTCAATGGGGTAATCCAAAAGAGTAGTCAAAAAACAGAGTCAAACACAGTAATCAAAACATGGGTATAACGCTCAGCAGAAGTGTCGCGGGGCTAGACTAATGCTTTGCAAATCCGAAGCACAAAAGCAGTCCTTTTAAACACAGCATGATTAGTTCATGATTGAGAGACACCTGCCTCCCTCTGTTTGTCCTATAGGCTGGGAACAGGTGCTCATGGGAGCTGTAGTTGGGGTGTTCTCCATAAATATATGGAAGTGCGCACTCCCGCGACAGAGATGAAGAGCACACCATGCACATGGCCGAGATTTCACAGTGCGCTGTGCATGGAGTAAGGAGCAGGGTATGACAGAACCCCCGCCCAACAAGATCGTTTCTCGGAGGTCCTGGGCCTGTAGGGGCAGGCGTAAAATTGGTTTCTCCCATGCTGAGATTTTGCAATGGTGAAGGCATGGATAGGAACTTAGGAAGTTGTGTGGGAACAGGAGCAGTCTCGCAGAGTAGCGCGGGAACAGGAGCAGGCTCAAAGAGTTGCGCTGAGACTTAAACAGGCTCTGAGAGATGCACTGAGAGTTGAGCAGGCTCGGAGAGTAATGCTGAGAGTTGAACAGGTTCCGAGAGCATGACAGGAATTTGCGCCATGACTTGAGCTGCGACAGGAACTTGCACTGGCTCTGTGAGCATGGGAACAGGAGCTGAGATTTACATGGATTTAGATTTACATTTACTCTGTGATGTCGGCGGGAACAGTCTCTGTGACTTGAGTTTTCATTGGAACAGGCACTGTGACTGAGAGAAGAACAGGCTCTCTGATGTGTGCTCTCACTAGGATAAGCTCTGTGACTTGTGCTCACACTGGAACAGGCATGGGTTCCATGACTTTTACAGTCTCTTTGCTGTTTAAAGGAACAATCTTTGCAACGCTGGCCAGAACGGGTGCTTTAGCCTGAACTGGAACAGTGGCGAGTGCTGGAACAGTCTCTGTGGCCACGAAGGGAACAGTCTCTGTGGCCATCACTGAAGAGGGCTCTGGGTTGGTGACTTGAACAGGAACAGGCTCCATGTGAGCGACTTTGGCTTTAACATGATTGAAACTAGAAACTGGAGCGGGCTCCGTGAGAGCAACGTGGGCTGAGACGGGAGTGGACTCAGAGAGAGAGGCTGTGACTTGCATAGCTTCTGACCCTTGTGGTGATCCATGCTTGGGTTCAGACGGAGTATTTGTCACAAACTCTGGCAAAGAGAGAACAGGAACAGGAACGGGCTCCATGAGAGCAACGTGAGCTGAGATGGGAGCGAGCTCAGAGAGAGGCTGTGACCTGCATAGCTTCTGACCCTTGTGGCGATCCATGCTGGGGTTCAGACGGAGTATGCATCACAGGCTCTGGCAAAGGTGTTGCCCCAGTGCGGTTTTGAGCTCTGGTATGGATTTGGACTCTGACATGGACTTGGACTCTGGAGTGGTTGCCTCTTTTTTGCCACTGGAGGGGGCTCTGGAGTGATTGTTTCCCTTTTTAGCCACTAGAGGGGGCTCTGGAGAGGTTGCCTCCTTTTTGCCAATGGAGGGGGCTCTGGAGTGGTTGCCTCCCTTTTTGCCACTGGAGGGGGCTCTGGAGTGGGCATCGTCACTGAATTTACCCAGGTTAGCTCACTGGGACAGCTCCTCAGTGTAATCAGCCCCCCCAAAAAAATTTTCTTTGGGTTGTTTCCTCTGCCAGGATTCTCTTTTGGCCCCATAGAACACCCTGAGCATGTCCCCGAAGTCCTTGGGGTTCAGTAGGCACGGGTGTTCCATGCCGATAAGGCTCTCGGTGAATATGCGTGCGGGTCCAGTTAGCCAACAGATCATGCACCATACCCAGATGTCGTTGGCTGGCTTTGGCTCCAGCAGGTCGCCGAGAAATAGTCGACACTGGAGTAGGAAGTCATTTAGCGGAAATTCCACACCGTCATAGGGTGAAGGAGTGTCCAAGCCTAATCACTGCATAAAGAAGGACGGCATGGTGTGAATTCAGCCATCTTCCCATTCTCCCGCCGCATCCCTTGTCCGGCGAAGAATTCTGTCATGCTGGTGGGGTTTGGCAGAACACAAGGGCAGGTGAGGAGGTGCAGTCCTTTTAAACACGGCATGATTAGTTCATGAATGAGAGACACCTGCCTCCCTCTGATTGACCTGTAGGCTGGGAGTTCTAGTCCGTGTAGTTCATTTGTTCTCCGTAAATATGCGGACGTGCGCACTCCCGCAACGGAGATGAAGAGCACACCGCGAGCGTGGCCGAGATTTCACAGCGCTGTGTGTGGAATAAGGAGCAGGGTATGAAACTTGCACTTTTTGTCCACACATAGTGCTGGACATTATCGCCAGTGTGGCAGTTATGTCTGTGTTATTTTTTATTGTTGGTCTTAGAATAGGTAGGAGTTCATTCCTTGCCCAACAGCCTTTCAGGACAGATAGGACTCTTAATGGTGGATATACTAATACCTCCACTACTTCACCATTTCCGTTCTTGTTGTTGACCTGGGGTTCAGTTGGAACTTTGAGCAAAGTTCATTCATTCCTGGGAGTTAATTTGCTTGCAGTATCTTTAGCTGAATAGCACTTCTGAAAATGAATCTAAAAGTCTTCTAAAAATGTTAGAAGATGATTTTCATTTTAAAGCAACTGTGCAAACATCAAAAAATATTATTTAATCTCAGTAAGTTTCCTGGTCATATGCATGACTAATGCTATGTAGTTTAAAAATTAATTAATTAATCAGAAGTAAAATGTCATGTAAATAATCTATATTTACCATTACTTAGAATTTGGCAATGTAGAACTCTCTTAATGGTGGCTGTGCTGATGCCTGCAACTTCAATTGATCTATATAACATACCTTTTTTTATCTGGGCGAGAGAATTAGAGACTTTTTTGATTTGTAACAAGTACTTTGAAGGTCTAAATAAATTTAGTAGTAGTAGTAAGAAGTACTTTTTTGTTGCAACTTTGCATAACTACACAAGAGTAAGTTTCCATTTTAATAATACTCAAGCAAAGTATAAATATCCCAGAATAATACATAGTAACAAAGTTTCCTCCCATAGTCCAAAGACATGTGGATTAGGTCAACTGGCCACTCTAAATTGCCCATAGGTGTGAATGTGAGTGTGAATGGATACCAAGCTGCTGGGGTGCACAAGTCAGTGTGGCCTTAATGCCAGTCCCAAGCACAGATATATTGGGAGGGTTATGTCAGGAAAGGCCTCTGGTGGAAAACCTGTCCCAAGTCGAACATGCAGACAATGAACTATTTATTGTGGAAGACCCTAATTGGAGCAGTTGAAAGAAGAAGAAGACATTAACAAATATGAGCTTACATGAAATTACCAACTATTTTTGGCTTCATGCAATGTGATCAGCTGACCACAACATTCTTCACAAACAACATTCTGCCTCAAAGATTTCAGCTTCAATTGATTAAAAACAGACAATGAGTACAAAAAAAATGGGGTTATGGGGTTAGCTTTAATAATGACAGTTCTCCTACGACCATCTGTTTGGGAGGCTTGTGCCCACCTGCCAAAAACATGGTGGTAGGAGAATTGGCTACTTTAAAGCTGTACTCACACTAGTTCAACTGGCCTGGGAGCGATTGTGCCCCCTCCAAACTCCCCCACTGGTCTACAGTCACACTGCCCTAAATGAGCCACTCCATGGCACTTATGTCACCACAGCATTGATTAGCACAGAAAATACACTGTGTTTTTAACATGCAGCAAAGTGGAGATAAGTGCACTTGCTTTTTGGAGCCCTGAGCTCCATTCACTGCATGCTTCTCAATTTTCTGTTTGCTTTTAGTGTTAACCGTAGTTTAAAACAGTAAACTGAGAAGCGCACAGGGCTGTGAGAAGCGAGTACACTTATCATGGGTGTGTTGTGTTTCAAAAACACAGTGTATTTTCTGTGCTCTCCTCATCATGGTTTTTGCTTGGTTTAATCTTGTAGCTGTGCTTTCATATAAAACACAGTGATCTCACTCCATAGTTTTAACATTATGGATTATTGTGGGTGTGGTGACACATGGATGTATAAATTTATTAATTATGAAATGCTGTGATTTTCAGTAAATCAAGCTGCACGCATTAAGATTTTTATGGAAGCAACTGACATTTCAGGAGGAATTTGCAGCTTTATTTATGGACTACAGTCCATGTTTGTCAATAATGTGAGAGCCAGACCTGCTATTAACCCTAAGATTCTCCAATGATTTAAAAAGTGCATGTGATAGCATTCAAGCTCAGAGCCTGGGTGCGGTTAGCGATCACAATGTTCATGAACCCAACTGAACCACTTTTCCAAGCGGCCCAAATGACCCGCCCATGGGAGTAGTATGGAGCAATCACACTGGTCAATCAATCCGGTTTTTAGGGGTCAAACACTCCCAGGACTGTGAGTACATCATCCTAGTGTGAGTACCACCCAAGTTGCCCCTAAGTTGACCTAGGCGTGAATGTCTGTGGGTGTGTATAGTGCCTTGTGACGTTCTGGTGTCCCACTTCATTGCTGTACATTCCTGCCTCATACCCAGTGTGTCCTGGGGTAGGCTCCAGATCCACTGTGGGCCTCACCTAGACAAACCAGTTGCTGTAGATGAATAAATAAATGCTTTCGGCAGCCAACCTTGCCATTTAATATTACACCATCAACCTCACTGTTCATATAAAGAGTATACATGCGAGGGAGTGTGTGTGTATATGTACAGCCTTTGCCTTGAATTCTTAGCAGCTTTCTTTCCCCTGATAGTTCTGGTCTTGAAGAGAACCAATTTGGCTGTGTTTGCATTGAACACTCAGCTCTTGTGCGGAGACACCTACATTTGTCTTGGTACTCTCACTAACCAGACCTACTGAGGCACAGGCCAAGGATGGAACACTGTCAGGACCAAATTGTCTTTCTACGTCCATTTGAGTTTGGCTCATTTATCTCATTTACTCATTCATGTATTGCAAACATTTATCCATGTTTTACAACCTCAGCCCAGAGAGAAGCTTGGTGTGTTTGCAAGGAGTGTGTCTCTCATTATTGGAGAATTACTCAGGAGCTAGGGAGGGGCTGGTTCAGACTCTTTTTCTTTTTGTAGGATCTGTTCAACTCCACACAAACACACTTGTGTCCATCTGCACTCACTTCAGATGTGTGATTGCCTTGAGGCTCATGGAAACGACTGAGTTACTGAATGTTGTGTTATATGCCTGGGCTGCTTCTAGCATTTTTTGTAGGTTAGTTCTGTGGCAATTGTAAAAAAGCCATTAATGAAAAAGTTGCAAACACACACATTGGTTGTACTATTTTTGTGAGGACCATCCACTGACATAATGATTAATACAGTTGATTAATGCGACACGTGCACCTAACCCTAATCTTAACCACAGTAATGAAAAAGAAACTTTTTGGCTCATTTACTTTTTCTTATTTTTGTTTACAACAACCTTAAAACCACTATGAGGATCTCCGAATTGTGGATCCAGTCACAAGGATAGCAAAATATGACATTTAGTCCTCACAAGGGTACAAAAATGCACACAGACACATACATACATCCTGGTATGTCATTTCTGTCTTTGTGGGGACCTCCTATTAATTTCTATGGGCATAACCCTAGCCCTAACTATGGAAACCCTTACCCAAAAGTAGCCAAAGAAAATACAAGATTTTTTTAAATTATATTCAAAGATTTTTGTTAAATGTCCCCACAAAGAAAAAAATAAGAGGTTTTTAATCACATTGTGGGGACATTTCCCCACAATGTAATATAAACACGACACACACAAAACACAACTATTTGAGAACTCATGAATAAGAGTGCAATAAAGTAGTCTTTCTGAATTTACAAGCAATATGACTAATAGGCATGTACGGAAACATTCTTATCCTGACTGGTTGGACTTAAAGCCACTGGCCTCACATTTATGAAAACAGAACAGATTAGGCATGTACAGAAACATTCTTATCCTGACTGGTTGGACTTAAAGCCACTGGCCTCACATTTATGAAAACAGAACAGATTGAGTGAGAGAGAAAGAGAGAGATTGAAACAGAGTAAAACTGAATGGCTGGTAGAGAACTACAGACAGACAAAATCCAAATATTTGTACATTCTTTTTTATTCTATATTAAATACTTGAAAAACAACAGTTCTTGTCATTTAATGAATGCCAATATTTTATGCCATGCTAATAAAGCCTATTGAATTAAACTGAGTGTAAGAGTTAGCAACTGACAAAGAGACAGTCAGAGAAACAGAAAATGCAAGGTACTGCTTAAAAGCTGTAATATATGACGAATATATATATACTATATATGTTGAAATTCTGAAATATACAGAAAGACAAAAAAGGGGAAGAAGAAGGAGAGAGAGAGAGAGAAAGGCACACAGAAGCAGAGAGACAGATAGAATAGACTGACTGCATGACTGCAAGTGAGAGCAAGAGAGAGAAACAAAGAGAAAAAGTTGCTTTAGTGGTTTCTCTCGAGTGCTGTTCCTCCACTTTTTACCCACTTACCTGGTCTCTTTAATCTTGTTTGATTCAAGTTAGGTTTTCTGCATTTGTCCTTAGCAGCCATGTTGCTGGCTGTGTTGCAGCATCTACCATAGTGATGCTGACTCTTGTGGCAGAAGGAAAAAAAATTAGAGTATTAGTCATCCTTCAACTGTCACTTAACAGTGCATGCATGATAAAATTAAAGTATGCTTCTCATTACCATTTATCTTCAGGATCATGTATCCCTGTGTGTGTGTGTGTGTGTGTGCGCGAATCACACTGAGCTATATGTCATGGTGAGGCTCAGCCTTCTGTTGGACCCCTATCTGTTCACCCAGGAGCGCAGTTATATCCTCTCAAATGTGAATGATAATTCTTCTGTGTGACAACCTTGTCAGTGCTTTTTTGATGTCCTGAAGGTAGGAATTGGGATTTGGCCTGTCCGCTGGTGATTGACGGCATTGTTGTGCACGTACTCCCTGTTCTCCCCTCATTTTTAGCTTCCTCTTCGTGGTCTCTGCCAATCCCTTCTGAGTACTGACATAAATGCATATTGGGGATAGCACTACTTTTTGTGCAATCTGAACATCATAGCGCTAAGTTTTGCACAATCTGAAGAAAGGGGTTATCATTTGCCTATATCAGAAAAATAAATAAATAAATAAAATAAAAGTATGCCATGAGAGCTGATCTAAATCATCTGGGTTCAGCTTACAGTGGTAATGTTAATGGTCAGCTAGGCTTGCTAATGCTATCATTGGCAATGTACCCTTTTGTTTACATTCCTTTACCTACGTTTCCTCAAAAAGATAATACCAGAAGTAATAGAACCTATTCTAATAATAAATCATCTCTTCCTTTAGCATTGGCTATGTACCTAAATCCTATAAATTAGCAGTTATCAAACCCCTAATTAAGAAACCTGATCTTGACCCCAGTCAGTTGTCCAACTATAGGCCAATAT
>JAQQZX010000007.1:3578200-3589161 GCA_030068355.1 Notoglanidium maculatum | reverse complement strand
ACAAACAAACAAACAAGCACATTTTCATTTGGCCCAAGAAATTTCCACCCACATCTATTTTTTTCCCTTATTCTAATCATTTTTTTTTTTTTTCGCAGATTCTGCCCACACAGTGACTGAGCTGGATTTTTAGATTTCTGATTCTGGTTTCTGATATTATGCAGACCTTGGCTTCTCAAAACACTAATGCTCATGACCTACATGAACTATCACGCTGAACTATCATTTTGCAAGCACCATTCATAACAACATTGCCGTTGCTAATTGCCGTTATGGCAAAAATGTTTCACATTTTTTTGGGTGAAACAGACTAAAAATAAGTCAACTAGTGCAAAACAATGTGCATATTACCTTAACTGTATAAAGGAATTATAGTATAGTTTCATGAATAGTAATATAATAATATAGTATAGTATCATGAAAGTCTCATACACCATTCTATTCATGTTCAGATGCTTCTTAACCATCTGGAAAAAACATTAGGGCTTTGTTTTATTACCTGCTCTGTACTCTTACAAACAGTGAATGGTATTGTAATCTTTTATATATTATAGATTTATGGATATAATATTCTTTTGTTTTTTGCTTTTCTAAAAATGTGTAAACTGTAAGAAATAATAGTAAATGTATACAAAGTTATAAAATTTTTCTATGCTACATTAGTCCAATAATTTTACTTATTAAACTTGATAAAATGTCATTAAAGCAATTATAGGTTCCTGTCATAATAAAGGCCATGAAGGCCAAATTCCATATCTGACCCACTGTTCGTTCCAGGTGAACTACTGAGTTAATGCAATTCTCCTGTCAAAGCCTGCAGTGACTGATGTTTTTCATTATTAGTGTCTTCTCACAAGCCAGACAAATAGCAGGCATTATCACATCCAAGCCAAGCATGAGACTAATCAGAATGTATTTTGGCTTTAATTTCATGAGGTAAAATATTATTCTCAATTTGTGTCTCATTTTGTCATATTAACCAGGCACTATTGCTAAAATGGATTGCCTTCAATTAAGGTGGAATAATACAAATGTTTAGTAAAATGAGTAACAGAAGGACAAAACACATTAGGAGATATTACACTGTTAATATGCCACCTCTGCAAAAACTCTTCCTTTTCTGTATAAAATTGGTCAAAGATAGTGAGAAGAATCTGTAAAGTGAACAGACACACTAAAGTGGCAAAGCAGAATACTGCACATTAATATTGTTTTTGCTACCACCTGATCTCATGCAAAATTTCTAAAAGGAACATCATTTTTGTGCTTTATGTGATTGCGGCTTTCCCTCATCTTGTCCATGCATAACTTTTCTTGTGAGTAGGCTTGTGCACATTTGAATTTGCAGTGATAAGAGCAGCTTGTCCAGGCTGCAGATTTCTTTTAACTGGCTTCTCTTTAGTAAGATCTATGATAACTCTCAAGGCTTACCTGCAGGCTTCTGGTATTTCTAATTGAGTAAGCCCAAACCCCACCTTTCCCTCCAGGGATAAAAGCAAACACATATTGCTGATTTTAGACTGGTGATTAAACAACACACTGTCAAAGGCACCTCTCTCACCTCTTTGGCACTGCAGAACTATTTGTGTTGATTTGTTGGAGCACAATTAAGGTGCATTGGCAGTTTGACTTACGCTAGCTTAAGAGGGAGATCGGCCTTGCTGTCCCAACTTCCAAGGATGGTATTTGTCAGGCCAAGAAAGTAAGGGATGACAGAGAGAAGGGAATCAATATACTTCCCTGCATTAACTGTCCACCAGCTGCAGCAAAGTCAGAGAACAGGCTATATTACAAAAATGATGTAGTATAAGTGCTGTGCATATGAGATATGCATTTCTCTTTCAATATGCAATTGAGTTGCATTATAAATAAAACAACATAAGGTACGCAATAAATAAGGTATGTAATAAAACACACAGGTATATAAGAAAGAAGCAGGATAGAAGGCCAAATAAAGGTGCTGATTGTGAGTTATATGAAACAGGGATGGCAATCAGTGACAAAACTTTATGATAATTATTGTGCCATGCCATGCAATTTCAAATTAAGTGATTATAGTGCATTCATGACCCATAACTGTGCATTTACACATTACAATGGATGCCTTCTGAGTCTCATTCACTCTAGACGTAATAAAGAATAACAGATTTCAGATCTCTTGAGACAAAATTATACAATAATTTCTCTCAGTGTATCATGATCCTAAATAAATACTCCTTTATCCATTTTTAACATTTTCCTTACTGATGCATCCTCTTTGGAAATCCCTGCATTTATGTTCAGTAGAAATATAGACAGGTTATTGTTAAGTATTTGTAATAATTCCATCAGTCATAGCGTGAACTGATAGTTCCGAGTTATGCAAATTCAATAATAAGGAATCATAAACTATAGATTAATTTCCTTTTGAATGCGTTATACTTCAAATACCTGTTCTCATATCTTGCAATTTAATCTCCTTGTCTTAGACACACTGAAGCTCAAAACAACAGCAAAAGATTCCTCTTATGTGCCCCTTTGCTAACATCAATTTAAACATTCCCCATGCAATATGTACTGTAATTGTTAACCACTAATAATGAATTAAGTGGGATCACTTATTGTTATTTTAATTTAATTGCAATATGAATTATGGCAATACTTTGGAGACTGGCACACAGCATTTTCTGCATGTTAATGCTTCAGGCCTTAATTCATATTTTGCAGGACTCAGGCAAAAAAATCAAATTTGTTCCTATGTAATCAATTATTGAAGTGATTTGGTGTTTCTGGAATGCCTAAGGGAGGCAGAGATAATGGTGAGATGAAGTGGAGCTTGCTTCAAGTCTTTCCATCTAGGACAGACTACAAATGGTGGGTAAAACCCCTTTAGAGAGTGTACATAAAATCTAGAAAAGTGCACTGTTGTATCTAGTGTTCATATTTATACAAGCAAAGTGTATTATAATTAATCAAAACCTTACAAGAAGAAATAAGATACATGTTTTACTTAAGGAGAGTAAACTATATAAATTATATCTTTACTACAGTTCAGTTTAATTCAAATCAATTCAATTCATTTAATTTCTAAAGCATATTTGAAACAGCTGAAGCTGACCAAAGTGCTGTACAGAGTAAGAGTAAGACAGAGTAACATAAAACTAAAATGTATAAACTATAAATTCCTGCAAAAGTAGACACATAACTTAAAAAACAGGCATTAGATGTGATTATTTGCCAAGGAGAAAAGATATGCAAGATATTTAGATAAGCAATATTTAAAATCTTCAGTAGTTGATGCAGATCTTACTCTAAAACGCAGTGTATTCTACAATTCTAAGACACCTTGGAAGTTTGGCAGGACATTTTGAAACTTTGAGCAGCACTGAATTAAGTGGGTGTATGCATATTTTTTACCCTATATATATATATATATATATATATACATATATATATATAAAACTTTGACACTGTGATGCCTTCAGAAAACCAAAATGTGTGCACCAAATTCTTTGTTTTCTATTAAAGATATATGTTGTACAATCATTATCCCCCAGGAAAACAAACAGCTTAATGAAATCATTGAAAGCTATGATTGCATACAGTCCATGTTGACTGTATGTAAACTTTTGACCTCAAATGTATATGGAAAAAAATAATTCACAGTAAGCAAGAAAACAAGCCAATTGCTGTAGGTTACTTGCATCTGTAGGGCTGTTTATGCATCAGTGTGCAAGGAACAGAGAGAAAAATAGGAAGGGAAAGCATTGTTTGTTTGTTTTTTTTTTAAACACCAATCTCATTGCCAACATCACTTTCTAAGATATGTCTATGCAATATTTGACTTCTTATTTGGTTAAGTAAATAACAGCAGGTCAACTAATAAAATCCAAGCTGATGAATTTTCATTAGTGTCAGGTCTGTTTTTACAGCGCACCCACAGAGAGACTTTCAATCCCTGAATATGGTGCCAATTTCTGCAGAAATGCCTGATCAGAAGATAAAGATCAGTAAATGTTGTTTTTCTTATTTTTCACAGAATATTTACACACTGTATTACTGGAACAGATTACATTTTATTACATGGCATGCAATTACATTCAGGAATTGCCAGAAAAACTATGCTGGTGTGGGTGTGTATGTGTGTATAGGTGTGATCTTTCTTTCAGATGATGACTACTATTCATTTTAAGGATACTCCCTGTGCCCATTGAATCACCAGCAAGAATAAATACAAAAATAAAATATATTTAAAATATGCTTCCTCTTTAAATGAAGCTCTCTGTCTCAATGCTAACTGTCTACACATCTACCTTTACTAATTAGTAAAAAGTCTTACTTTTAACTCACTTTTTATGATCTCTTTACTGAGGAGCTATTCAAATTCTTATATGACAAACTCACAGACTGTTAGGTAAACATGTTTACTCTGCCAATATTGCATGGAATGTGAGGAAGCACACTTTTCAAATTTTTTAACTGGCAGAATGGACAGCCTGCAATATTCCTTAAAGAAGTATTCTGCTAGAGGAGGAATAATTGAATGTGACCTGCAGGCTATCTTTAATTTGCCATTGTTGTTATGTAGGACTGGTTATTTGCAAAAGTAAATGTGTGGGTTTGAATACAAGAAACAAGACTTTGATTTCTTTTTTTTCATATGGAAATGTGTTTGCATCTGCAGGGGGTAATTTTGATGAGCGGTAGTGGGATGAACAGATTTATGCTGTGGACAGATTCGTTCCGCTTTCATGCCTAGCTCTTCTCCTCATGGCATAGAGAAAATGTCTGTTTTGAAATAGCTTGAAATTTGATCAGGGTCTATCAAACAGAATCAATCAAGCTTGTGTTTGCCCTCACATGCACGCATACCCACCCCCACCTAAACACACACATATTCACACAGGATAATTAAAACCCATGAAAGGTTCTGTGGTTAACAGAAAATTCAAAGATCTTTGAAGAATTTTCATTAACTAGGCATCAGCTTTTCCATCATACAAAGACCTGGTGCTCCTGATTATTGCCTTCCTATCACAGAGAAAAGAAATGAAATTTTCTCTAAGTGAAATTGGGTTTGACCCATTTTTCTAAAATGGATTGTTCTGCCCTGGATAATGAACAATTAGGAAGTATTGGTAAGTTGTTGCTGCAGAGGTGTGAGGAATTGGAGACACCAACCTGTAAAAATAAAATTATACCAGTACAAAATGACTACTTAAGTTTTTGAAAATTAGCAGCAAATCTAACAGAAACAAGAAGTACAAACATGATTTGTTGGAAAAGTAGTAAGACATTTGCTGTAAAAGAAACACTATCCATCATGTGAATGATGAAGGTGTTACACGCTAGCTGTAGACAGAAAATCTGTAGTAAAAGTCAAGCCTCATTTAAAAGGAAAAGGCGTAGTTCACTGTATTTGATTCAGGGTGCAATTATATCAATATACTAATGATCTCATACATGCAGGTGTCATAAATTTGACTGCTGGTGATGTCAAATATAGGATCATTAAGATAAGTGCATTGATGGGAGGAACATCATCTTAAGCCACAAAACAGCAATACACTGGAGTAACCACTAAATAGCAACAACAGCGGCACTAGGCTTTGCAGCTGCAGTTCATCGATTAGACTTTAATTAAATTTAATTTATGAAGCTTTTTTCACCCGTGGCTCTGCAAAATAACATTAGTCTCATGAAGTGAGAAAATGATGTGTTTTGCCCACCTTTCCTCAAAGCTAATTTTCCTCCATAATCTCTGGGCACATTTGTTGATGACTCACAAAAGTTCATGAATGCGCTGATTATTAACCTTTTTTTTCTAAAGTGTTAAAATCAAAGGTTCCGGAGTCAAATTTCAGTTTTATTTGTTTGTTTGTTTGTTTGTTTGTTTAAGTAAACCATTTAAAAAAAAGCTGAAAAGTAAGTTTTACTATTTTCTAACTTCATTTTTCCAGTTGTGCTGAATGTAGTGTGAGAAGAAAAAGAAAATCAGCTGCCTGGGATTGTTGAAATTTATCAATAACAATAATCTCTCAGTCCCTCACTTTTTTTATACAGTAAGCTTTTGGGACAAGAAAATAAGTTTGGCACAACAAAATAATTACAAATAAGAGAGAGAATCTGTTTTTGAGGACAAAAATGGTCAAATTGCACCTTTTCAGTTGTGGTACTTGCTTCTGTGGGTTTTTTAGGGCTTCTGATGATTTTTAAAATATTTCAAATGATAAATCTGTCTTGGTATTGTATAAGCTGCTAGGCCAATATCTGTTTATTTACCCATTGGTTTTCTTCCAGCAGGAGTGCTGAATGTAAACAGAGAACTAAGAATCAAAGATACAATAATTTGGAGAGATAAAGGGGAAAAAAAAGGAATAAAACAGAAAATGGGAAAAGCAAGGAATATAATGGGACACAAGGCATATTCATAACTGATTTAAAGCCAATGTAAAAGAAAACTCAAATACAAATATCTAAAGAAATTAAAGAAAGGTGACAAAATGATGAGATAGATCAATTAGGACTTTAACAACACACATACACACTCCTTCCCAGTCAAACAATGGTCAAGGTCTTTCAGACTAAAAGATGTTCATGCCTATGTGTGCATGGAAAATAGATGTGGCCTTGAAATATGTTAGAGATGGCTATGTCAGGAACAAAGTGAGCTGAAAAACTACTCATCCTTTAGCTTTTAATTTCTGACTGACTAAACCAATGGAGTAAGGCTATCTGACAGAGAGAACATTCAGTAACCCTTTCTGCTTGATCTAATTCAACCATGGATGAACATGTTCTTCCGACACACAAGGCCTTATCTTACACCTGGTGCAAAGAGGCACCAAGTGTAACGCAAATGTCTTTGCTAGTTTGAGACTGACACAGTTGTTGTTTTCCCGTCCAGCACCAAAGTTGTTGAAATAGCAAATACACTTGCACCTATCTGAGCACCCATGGAAGTGCTGGTATTAAAATGAGGTGTAGTTAGTAGCATTGCTATCTTAAGGCATTGCGTAATTGATCAACAAAAAAACTGATCTGAAGTCAGTGGCACAGTATTTCACTGTTATTTTAAGGGAGAATTTTCAAGAAAGTAATATGTGCCTTCATATGCAGGTGCACAACGTGCGTGCCTTTTTGGTACATGCACAGGAAAGCCCAGCAGTGCACAAAGATGCAAAAGATTAAAAATATAAAAAATTACAATGTGAAAGATTATTTTATTATCGGTGGAACCTTGATTTGCTCTCATGCTTTCACTACACACTAACAGATCAGTTTCCAGATGCAAGTGCACCTGGCCTTTAAAGCGAAAGGGAGGAAACACTCTGATTGTTTTTTTGCATTTAATGCCCAAAACACACCCATGATTAATTAAGAGACTAAGTACAACCCTTTTGAATCATACACCTGGTACTGTGACCGTTCTTTCCACTGTTAAATTAGCAAAAGTGAATTTGGCCCTAAATGCACTTGTGCCATGTGCTTCAGACTGCGCTCTTAGATCATTAAATTAAAGCTGACAGAGTTGTATCTACATTTGCATCCTACTATGACAAGCAAACCCTGCAAATAACAAAATTATTTTTTTCACCTCTTTCTGCATTTTGTGGATTAAAAGCTTGTTCTGAATTATCTCAAAACCTGTCATCAGACATTATTGTAATTTAAATGACACAGTTCCCCCAAATGTCTTTTTTTCCCTCAAAATCTCAAATTGCTATTTTTGCCTCCTTTCCCAACTTTTACACGTAAATGAAAGATCACAGCTTCAGAGATATGCCAAAACCTAATTAGGTGTGTTACAGATATGTCTCTTGTCTCTCTTGATCTCACACTGGCTTACTCTGGGTTTTGGATATCTTTTTCTATAAATATGAATACACTATATATTTCTGATCAGGCTTTTTCCTAATAATCCACAGGGCACATTTTTTTTTTAAATAAAAATCAATGTATGTGAAATCTTGATAACAGTGTGACAATGGTGATGATCCTCATCATCATCATCATCACCTTTAATCTTCAATGCACAGTGTGAAATAAATGTTTATTCACTCTGAGACAAAATAAAGAAAGGAAAAAATGTAAAAGTCCCCTAATAAGCAGCTGGACACTTGCTTTGAGAAACTCACACTGACAAAAAAGCGAAACATCTGGTTGCCATTTCTGATTGGTATCATGTCAGACACTCACTGTTCTGCTCTACTACTGTTTCCCAGCTGCTCAGCATATGGTTCCCAAAGTGCATGTGTACCGATAATTCTAGTCATCAAACAAGCAACTCTAATGTATTCTGCAGTGTGAACCCTAGCACAATTATATAGTGCGGGAAATAAGTACTGCAAAAACACTGTTTTTAAACATTTGGTAGCACTTCTTGTGAATCCAGTATAATCATAAATGCATTAATCTGTATTAATGCATAATTTGATATTTTGTTTTTATACATTCATTTGATAGTTTCAGTGCATAAAATCAGTTTACCTAACACATACCATCTTTTAATAAGGACATTCTAGACCATGTCTAATAATGCCCAATAAGTGTGGTTCTGGTATAGTATCTGTTATATCAGTGATTGTAAACTGTTGTGGCATCTCAAATTGTCCTCAACCAAATAAATATAGGATATAACACAGAGCATTGTGATATGTATATATATACTGATCTAAGTAGATAAAGGTTCCATTTTATTACAGATTATTATAAACCCTTTTAATAGGATTTAAAATAAGACCATATTAAATTAAAAAAAAATTGTATGTTGTGTAGTAGATCATTTATTGAAATCATTTACAGGAATAATGAAAACATGAGTCTTACATCCCCTAAAATAATTCTGAGTTTGAGTTAAATTTAGGGATGGCACGCCTAAATATAACCTAAGACAATGTTGTTGCTGAATGACTCAAAAAATAAAAGCTTGCAAATACCACGAGAAAACTTGTTTTCCTATTGCTTTGACACTGGAACAGGTCACCTCAGCAAATATTTTATGCTGCCAAAAGTAAGATTAAGTCACTGAAACGGTTGTGAAAATGGTTGTTAAGTTTAAGCAGTGCATGACAAAATTAGTAACACATTAGAAGCACAATATTTGTACACCTACAAATTGTGCAGTGTTAATAAATGTTAATTTTTAGCACCAACTATTTTATAAATTAAATTCATAATTGGCAAAAATTCATATGCTTTCATTTTCTTTCTTTTGGTGAATAAATTTTTCATGTTTGTCACATAATTACACACATTTATATATTTATATAATGAAATATCCCTAAATGCTATACAAAGTAAACAGCTTGTTCAGGAAAACTCCTTTGAAAAAGCCCAATAGCTTGCTCTTGCCAATGTAAACAATATGAAGAATGTCAAAAGGTCTAAGAACATCAAATTTACTGAACCTCAATATTGTCACGCAGACCAGGAGATGCAGGATGCATGAGCAGTTTGGTGTTTATTAAAAAAAAAAAAACAGGCAAAGGTACAAAAATGTCAGGCAGGCTCTAAATCAATAAACAAAAGCTAGGTCCCAAACAGTTCAGAGTAGTGCAGGCAAAAGGACAAAAGCCAAACAACAAAACGACTCCAGAAACCAGATAAACAATCACAGCGATATGGTTTGGCAAGTGAAGGCACAGAGGAGCTAGACTAATGCTTCGCAAAGCGATTGACTAACTGAGAGTCCTTATTAAAGGTGGCACGAGTGTGTGTGAGTTGATCGGATGCACCTGCGTGTAATCAGTCAGATGACTCAGAGTGCGGGCGTGTCTGTGTGCAAGTGTTCTTGGGATTCGTAGTCCATTTCAGTGTCTGTGTGTGGATTAGTTTTGGCCTTATTGTCCATGTGTGAGTCTGTTGGCCATGTTGTCAGAGTGCAGGGAATCTTGGGAAATGGAGTTTGGAACAGGAGTTGCAGATGACGGTGCAGGTGTGAGAGATATACAGTTGTATTAAGTAAAACAAAACAAAAATGGTTCATTTGCTATATTTTTATGGTCAAATAAGTGCATTCTAATTATATTGAGAAAACCAACAATGGTGTAACAATTATTCTTTGAAATTGAAACATTCATGGACATATACTGCAGTGTGAGTGAATGCATGTATAACATTTTCTCATTCATTCTGTACCTGTGACCTAAAAATTCTAGATCAAAGATCAACTGCACTGGGCAAATGAAATTGACTGATGGGCCATTCATCATACTCAGCAAAGAGTTTTCTGCACACTTGAAAACCATACCTGCATAAGCAATTTTACTTTACACTGCACAATATGTTTATGTCACATGTCTCCACCTTGTCTGCAATTACTCTGTCAGCAATGCTGATATAAAGGCAATAAGTGGGATGAAAGCTCCACATAAATAGTTTATTGCCACTAGGTGTTTCTGCATAAATATGGTCGGGAGTTTGTGTAACACATCCTTTCTCATAAGAAGAGATTAACAAATATCATTCTGCATATAGAAACATTTGTATGCACAAAACTATGCATACAAACCATTCATAAATGAGACCCCGGGTGTTCAAAAACAGCACAATGAAAAGTTTAAATTGTGAAGCAACACACTGTGCATGCATTGACACAAGCACACTGGACCCTGTTTGTTGGATTAGTTTGGGTCATGTATTGTATTTAATAGTTTCATGAGAGTAAAACCCATTTTACATGGGTATTATTATGGTATTAAGTATTAGGGCCTGCATATGTCAGAGCATGGAGCATTCATTTCTGTTCTTTCTTGCACTGGTTCAGTATCACAAGCACAAATCTGTAAACATTATAAAAATGCATTGCCACTGTACTGCACTGTATATGATGACAAAAAGTTTGTTTATCCTGTAAGGATTAGGTTCTGCTAGGGCCAAAGCAAGGGCAGTTTTTACTTTCTATTTCAATTCAATTCAATTCAATTCAATTTTATTTGTATAGCGCTTTTAACAACAGACATTGTCTCAAAGCAGCTTCA
>JAQQZX010000007.1:3557493-3578100 GCA_030068355.1 Notoglanidium maculatum | reverse complement strand
ATTATTAGTGGCTACATATGTTACGTTAGTATAGAGAATCTCAAAAGCATTAAAATTATGTCCAGGTTTGTGTGTGAGATGTGAGGTGTTCCTGTCTTGATGATATGTAAAGTCCTTGCACATGTAGCAAAGCCTTTTACATTTAAGTTCTGATCACATATCTGATCCTATGTGTTTTTTAGTGAATAAACTTGCTCATGATTTCTACTTTGTCTACTTTGGAAGTTTATATTCTGTGTACGAGTCTCTGCCTGTGACCTTGTTCTCATCTTTGAATTACCCTTTGAATAGTAATGTTCAGTGCTTCACCGGAGTATGACCTAGGTTATTCTATATTTGGGGCAAAAAAGACATGATGGTTAGCTTACCTACACATTTCTAAGGGCAGTTGACAATTTTAGAGGTTGTACAGTGCACTATATAGCAAAATGTTTATGTGGGTCTTCCACAGAATTAGCAGCACATAATTGTATAGGAAGTCTTTGTATGTTGTAGCATGTTCACTGGAACTAAGGGGTGCAAACTTGTTTCAGAATGACAATGGTCCCTGTGCACCAAGCAAAGTCCATAAAGACAGGGTTTGCCAAAGTTAGATTGGAAGAACTCAGGTGTTCAGCACAAAGTCCTGACCTCAACTCACTGAACAGCTTAGAGATGAACAGCAACACTGACTGCACACCAGGTCTTCTCACCAAACATCAATCCCTGACCTCAAAAATGCTCTTGTGACTGAATAAGGACAACTCCCCACAACCACACTATAAAATCTAATAGAAAGCCTTGAAGAGTTCAGGTTATTATAACAGCAAATGGGGGCTAAATCTCAAGTGGGATGTTTGAACAGCAAATATGGATGATATGGTCAGCTGTCCACAAACTGCTGGCCATATAGTGTACATATGCATCAGATAATAAAGCTACACAAATCACCTGAGGTAGTCTATCAGTCAATCCATTTCTATAGTGCCTTTTTAGACTCAAGCTCTCAAGGAAAATGTTTTAAATTGACATAAAATGGGAGAAGAAAGTGTAGTCATGAAAGTCCCTGGGATTCCAGAGTTTGAGGGCTATGGCACTAACAAATCTCACCCAACTGTTGTCAGTCTTAAGCACCACTAATAGTCCTGTGTTAGTCTGAGCAGGGGTCTGAGTGTGAGCAGGAGTGTGTGGCTGTAGAAGCTCACAGATTTAAGATAGGGTAAGGCCATGTAATACTTTTTAAGTGAGAAGGAATTTGAATTAAAATCTTTGAGAAATTAGTCACCAGTGAAACTAATGGAGTACAGGTGCTTTGTTTCAGAATGTATGACTGTGCCATAGACCTGCTGTCTAGCACTACACAATGTATATGTACAGTATCTGGATTTAAGCCTAAAGTGGAAATGCCCTAAACTGGAAAGGGTTTGGTTTAATTAAATGTGATTGCTACCATTATACTTGGAAAACAGAGGTAGAAATGCCAGCACTGTCAACGAAATTTGAGAATTCTGGCTCTGACAACAACTATTACTGGTGTTTTTACCTGTCCACTATCCATTCTAACAAATATATTTGATATAATTTCTAAAAATATAAACAAAATTGTAGTATAATTTAAAGTAAAGATGGAAAGTCATTTGTGCATACCTACTACCAATGGAACAAAAATAAAACTAGCATGTGTATTTGACTTAATTAATATCCTGTTTTTTCATTTCTTTTTAAAAGTGCAAAATACGAGGAAGTAAATAAAAACTATGGTTTTAATCACAGTTCCCTCATAAATTCATATCGTATATATCTAACAGACATGCAAGTATGTTTAAAGTTCAATATGAGTGGGAGTCTCTTAGAGAGCAGGATTATGGCAACTACCAACAACAATCACATGCAAAAATATATAATCTTTGCTTTCAACTTTTACATTTTTTAATTTCTCAATTTTTACATGTCAACTTTACAATTATTGCAGCTTCCTTATGATTTTGATAAACCAGGACTTTCGTTGTCACACTGCCACCATGAGTTTAGCCCATGATGGACTCAATTTCCTCAGTTTGAATTCTGCCTATGTGGATTATACTACTGCATTTTTGAACTCTTTAATATATTTCTGATCCATGCTCTAGCACTCTATCTGTGTGACTTCATCTGTGTCACCTGCCTCAATATACCCTGCTGCTGTTTATCAACTGTTATTGGTATATGTGTATCCTTCTTATCCTCTGTGTGGATTGTGTTTACATCAGTAAAGCTCCCTGTGTATTTACAGTACATCTGTCTCCTGCCTCTTCGATAATGTGACAGAAAGCTCAGCCTTCTTATGGATGTAGCAGAGGAGCTTCACAAGGCTTCCACTGCATCCCATGACTGACTCATGTGTGAATGCCATCAGAGACTGGAGGAATTAGAGAGGAACATCACTTGTCTCACCACAGCTCTTGTGCCCATGCTGACCGACCCCACTGCTGCTGCTGCTAATCCCCTGCTAACAGTGAACCTTCTAAGTGTAAAGGTTTGATGCTACAGGTGTCTTTATACTTCATGAGCCATCCAGGGGTGACAGATCAGCCGAAGGTAGCAGACTTTATATCTCTGCTTACCAACAAGGCCTTAAAGAAGGCCTCTGAGGTTTTGGACTTTGGCAATGAGGCTCTGGGTTCATATGACTAGTTTAAGCTCTTCTGCCAGGTCTTTGAACACACCTCTGAGGAGGGGGAAGTCAGCAAACAGCTTCTCTCCATTTCTCAAGCTATGAAGTATGCCTCACAGTTTCACACATTCATTGCAGGTAGTGGTTGGAATGAGTCAGTGCTGAATACAGCCTACTGCTGTGTGTTGAATCAGAGCATTTTGACTGAGCTGGCTTGCTGTGATGAAAGTACCTCCCTCGACTCGCTCATAGACCTTGCCATCCTCCTCAATGATCTTCTGTGGAAGATGCACCCCATTCATGTTCTATCCCAGCTTCTGGCGTCAGAGCCCTATGCGGAGCCTATGTAACTACCTAAAGTGTGACTTCGCACCACATAGAGAGAGCGAAGAAAGCGAGATCATGTCAGCCACGTTTTCCAGTCACAAAGCAGGCAGCTTGACCTGTGCACCAAAGATGAGGGGGCATCAGAGAAATCACACCTTCACATGGTGAGTTCCTTCATGTTTATTTCTCAACAGTGCTTAATCATACAGATTCAGATACACCACTCAGGAAATGTCTTTCGCTTGACAGCATTAATTGACTTGGGTGGCCAGGAACTTTGTGGATCATGATACCATGTCCTGGCTTAACTTACATACTCAGTAGTTGCACCATCCCTTGAGAGTCCGAGCCATAGATGGGAGCCCCACAGGCAGAGGAGTGCACAACCCCCTTAACCTTCAAGTTAGTGCTCTTCATTATGACAGATTATCACTCTTAGTCACAGTCACTACTGGACAACCCATAATACTTGGTTACCCCTGGCTACAACATCACAACCCCCTAATCTCTTGGCAAGAAAGCGAAATCTTCCAGCACATTGCAGAGAATATTGTATGCAAGTCCCAGCAGCCACCCTTGCCTCTGTCAGTGTTGAAAGCACTCCAGCTCCAGCACCTCCAGCTGTCAATACGAATATGATGTAATGCTGCATGGTCTGTCAAGCACTCCAAGCATTTTCCAATGCTTTATAAATGACATCCTGCAGGATTTGCCATCTCATACATTGATGATATTCTAAGATACTCCTCTTGTCTTACTAAACACCTCAAACATGTCAAGGAGTGCATTTGCGAGAATCAGCTCTAATGTTAAATAAGAAAAGCCCAAGTTTCACATACAGGAAATTACGTTCCTAGAATACGTCATTGGCAGACCTCTCCACAAACAGAGTTTAAAAATGCAGTAGTATAATCCACACCAGCAAAGTTCAAAAGCAGCAGAAGTATTAATCCACATGGCCAGAGTTTATAAGTTGTAATCAACAATGTCCACATCAAACAGAGTTCAAACGAAAGACAATAATAATATACACAAAGTCCAAGAATGTAACTCAAACAAAGTTGGTAAATAGCATACAGAGCCTACAGCTAAGTAAGGCTCCCACACACGAGGATAGACAACACTCAGCACTGATGAGTTAATCCTAAAAGCTAAAATAATCTCCCAGTGATGAGGCTCAGTTGTTATCAATACACTGGAGATTGAGATCTCAGAAGCGTCACTGTGAGCTGGGAGTGGCCATGTTTGTATGCAGCCGAAGCTGCGGGGAAGTTGAGTCCATCATGGGCTGAGTTTGTCATAGCAATGTGACAAATCAAGCAACAAATACATAAGGAACATGCAATAATTTTAAAGATGAAATGCATTGAAAGCAAAGATTATATATACAAGAGCACAGCTCTTTTGCTCATGCTGACCAACCCCACTGCCTCTGCTGCTAATCCCAGTCATAGTGTTGCCTGGCCCAACAAGTGATGGTCAACTAATCACTGTTGAACACCAAGAGTCAATTTGTCATGTATGGAAGTGTGTGTTTCTTCCTTTTAAAGATAAAGATTAGCCTATTAAAACTTAAGTTCACTTAAGCTGCTGGAATATTGTCTACAGTTAAACAAATTTTACATTGCCATGGACTGAGAGGCTGCCATCCAGGAAGAGGCTCTGCTCCAAAATTGACACCTTCAAGTATGTCTTAAATTTGCAGCTGACCACATGGACAAAGAAAAAGCCTTCAGGAGGAAAGTTTTATGGTCTGATAAGTCAAAGATTGAGTTGTTTGGCTACAATAACTAGAGGCACAGCGGAACACTGTACCAACTGTTAAACATGATGGCAGTAGTATCATGCTCTGGGCTGTTTTGCTGCCAGTGGAACTGGTGCACTGCACAAAGGGGATGGAATAATGAAGAACACCAGAATTCTTCAGCATAACCTCAAACCATCAGCTAGACAGGTGAAACTTGGATGCAATTAGGTGTTCCAACAGAACAATGACCACAAACACACACAGAAGTTGGTTGTGGAATGGATAAGGTAGGCATTAAGATTTTAAAAAGTCCTGGCCGTGCCGGGAAACGAACATATATAATTGACCTCTACCAATTCTGCCAGGAAGACATATTCAACCAGAATTCTGCCTGAAGCTTGTTGATGGCTAGCAAAAGTTTCTGGTCAAGGTGAAACTTGCTAAGAGGCATTTAACCAAATATTAGGTTTGCTGTATGTATGTTTTTACTCTGTATGTATAATTTTGGCCCTTTTGTTAATAAAAAAAAACAAACAAAATATATGAACTTTTTTTTCTTTTATTGAAGATGTATGTTATACAATCATGCTTGAAGTTCAAAGAAATCACTGAAATCACAAGAAATCATCATCTAGGAATGTCATGTATTTCGCTCCATCCATCTTACTCTCAATCATGACCAGTTTCCCAGTCTCTGCAAACAACAGATCCAAGATGGTGGCATGGCAGTAGCACAGAGTGGCCACTCTGGATCCAAAATGGTGTTATTTTGTCTTATTTTGTTACTTAACATGACTCCCACTAGCATATGGACATCAGAGCAAATGGTGCTCACATTTAACAAGGGCAAACACTGCTACAATATAAGGATCATCCTAAAACTGACCTGCAGGATAATCTTCTGGAGATGCTACACATTCTGGGCTTGCTATGGAGGCCAGGTCTCCAAATCCTCAGCATCACCTGATGCCAGTGGCTAGGTCAGGGACCTTTGTAAGTGGAGTGTGAGGAAGTTTCAATTAATGCTCATGAAATTCCACCAGCATGTGCACTTTGCAACAAGAGGAGCAATCATGCTGGAACTTGGTTACACCAACATTCCCAGTGCATACCAGGTGAAGCCCTGCCCCCACCTCGGCTACTTGGACCACATCTCTGTTATGCTAAGCCCAGAATACAGACACAATAGATGATCCAAACTGGTTCTGAAGCAGCTGAGAACCTGGCCAGCAAGAACCATCTTCTCTTCAGGACTATTTTGAGCACACTGACTGGCATATGTTCAGGGGAGGCAATGGCGACAGCACCAACTTGGAGGTGTACACATCATCAGTGACCAGCTACATTAGCCAGTGATCATGTTGCTGATGATGTCAGCTTGGACTATCTCCAAGACTCTTAGTGTTCTAGTATCTCTTAGTGTGCTGCCTCAATGACTATCAACCCATTGTACCCACACCCATCATCATGAAATGCTTAGAGACACTCATCATGAGGCACATCAAGTCTCCACTGTCACCCTCACTGGACCCCCTGCAGTTTGCATATTGTCCCAACTGCTCAACAGACTATGTCATTACCACTACGTCTGGCCCTCACCCACCTGGACAATAAGGACATGTATGAACATATGCTGTTCATAGACTGCTGGGACTGAACACCTCCCTCTCAACTGGACCTTGGACTTCCACACTGGGAGACCTCACTCAGTCCAGACTGGGAGCAGCATCTTCAGCACCATCACACTGAGCACTGGGGCCCCCCAGGGCTGTTTGCTCAGTCCACTGCTGTTCACTTTTGCTGATGCCTTATGACTGTGCAGCAATGCACAGCTTGAATCACATCGTTATGTTTGCCAATGACACAATCATGGTATTTCCCATCAGCAAGAATGATGAGTCAGCATACACAGGTGCAGCAGCTAACAGGAATACCCTGCAGCAGATATTGAGAACAGCTGATAAGATCATCAGTCTCTCTTCCTTCCATCACAATTACCAAACACAATGCATCCACAAAGCTACTAGCATTGTGGATGACCCACACACTCCTCACAAAATCTCTTTACCCTCCTGCCATCTGTCAAGAGGTACTGAAGCATTTGGGCCCTCACTGCCAAACTGTGCAACAATTTCTTCCCACAAGCCATCAGACATCCCAATACTCAGGGACTGGACTGACAACACGCACACACTGTGATGCCGGTGGCCATGCCACCTCGCCGTCCTCAAGGAGCAAGCGCTCCTCCCCATCGGGATTTCCCCAGCGAAGCGGGGAAACCCTAATGGCACGCCAGCTCATCCTCATGAGAGGGGCGGGGTCTGCTAACCCAGTACGGCTGGAGGAAGATTGCTACTCATGCTCCAACCGGAATCTGAGAGGCATAAATGCGACGCGGCAGCGGGTGGCCGGGAGAAATAAAAGTGAGGTACGCAGCACGAGACTAAATTGCTGTCTTTTCCTCTATTCTCCTCTCGCAGATTCTTTGTAGAATCCCAGCGGAGAACACGCCGCTCCACAGCCACGCCGCTCTCATCAGGGATTCTTACCAGCGCTAATTCACGTAAAGTTACGAAGACATTTAATTTATTTGGTTTTGGGACTAATTTTGTTTCTTTTGCACATTATTTCCACCCAAGGAATTGCAACGAGGTGGGGGATTGGCCGTTATTGGCCGTTAGTGGACAAAATAAAGACTTTGCTTGTTGGCACACCCATTCACCTCCAGGCTCTGTTTCTGTCAGTCGCCTAGCATGCTCGCTTACAGTGGTGGAGAAGGTTGGCAGGCAACAATGCACCCCAGCCAGCAGTTGTTAACATCGACCCCATGGTACGGCACTTGCTGGAAGCCAGCCTGGAGCAGGGGCGAGTCAACCAAGATATTGTCCACAGACTGAGAGCGATGAACCAGGAGCTTGCCGCACTTCGGATGCCCCCCACGGGCGCCGTTTCACTGCCTAATCCAGTTCAGGAAGCTCTCCGACATCTAACTAAGATGACCGCGGAAGACGACATTGAGGTGTACCTGGAGGTGATCGAGCAGACGGCCGTCCGCGAAGGGCGGCCTCAAGATGCATGGCCACGGCTCTTGGCGCCACTCCACACCGGGGAAGCACAGCGAGCATGCCATGCCTTAACGGCCGAAGAAGCTGGGGATTATCCGACACTCAAAGCGGAGATCCTCGCGCGCTGTGGTCTATCTGTGAGTAGAACGGCCGTGGCCTTCCATCGCTGGTCATATCGCTGGGACCAAGAGCCGCAGGCCCAGGTGGACGAATTATTAAGGATTACCCACCATTGGTTGCAGCCGGAACAACTTAACGCAGGAGAAGTTGT
Source organism: Notoglanidium maculatum (assembly GCA_030068355.1). Taxonomy (NCBI): domain Eukaryota; kingdom Metazoa; phylum Chordata; class Actinopteri; order Siluriformes; family Auchenoglanididae; genus Notoglanidium; species Notoglanidium maculatum. The sequence continues at coordinate 3,570,058 of JAQQZX010000007.1, read as the reverse complement.
TCGGTGAGTAACTGTTGACCGTTTCCTCTGAGGCGTCCCCAGCAAGGAACAGAGAGCCGCCGGCTGGGCACCGCCCACCAACATGTGGGAGCTGGTCGAGGCATTAGAAACCGCTCTCTCCACGTGGGAGAAGTCCCGATTCAGACACCGTCTGTTCACTGGGGGCCTGGAACCCAACACAGTGGGGGCCGCGGCCGCACCATTCCGCCCGGCCCTTCGACCGGGAGGGCCCCAACTCAGCCCCTCCACTCGGTATGTCTCAATGCCCACTGAACCAGACCGGCCAGCCACCCCGAGAACCTGGATGGCGGAGTGTTTGATACACGATGAACCGATTGCTGCCACTCCCATCGCCATGTTGTACCTGGAGGGGCAACCTGTCATGGCCCTCCTGGACACTGGCAGTAGTGTCACCCTGGCGCGACCATCGGTGCTGCTGAGCACTTCCCCGCCCGAATGTCGGCTGCGCGTTACATGCGTCCACGGGGACGTGTGGGAGGTGCAGGCCATCGAGGTTCGCCTGGGACACCAAAGAGGTGAGTGGACAGTGTTGGTAGGCCTAATTCCCTCCCTCCCTGTGCCCCTCATCATAGGTCTGGACTGGCCGGGACTCCAAGGAGCCCTGAGAGACAGCGCACCGGGCAGAAGGTCGAGGCGCCGTCACTACCCCAGAGGAAGGAATACTCCTGGCGCGATGGCCGCCACCCTCCTGGCCGAGGACACTGCAGCTGAGGCCGGCCCGGAAGGTAAGCTTCCCCTGGTTACTAACCCTCTGTTGTGTGTGAGCCAGCAGGCCGGTCGAGGAGGGACCTTTATCCGAGAGTAAAAGGAGAACACTGAAACACTGCTGGGCTCAGGTGCTGCGTGTGGAGGAGGAGGACATCCCCACTGGGAAGCCTCTGCCCGCGACCAACTTTTTCACCCGGGGCGGCCTGCTGTACTATCGCTGTCAGCGGAGAGGGGAAAGTTGTGACCTCCTCATCATTCCACAAACAAAAACGCCTACCGTCATGCACCTGGCCCACACACACCCGTTGGGAGGCCATCTGGGGCCGAGGAACACGCTTGAGAAAATCAGGGATCGGTTCCACTGGCCGGGGATGTTAGCAGAGGTCCAGCGGTTCTGTCAGGCCTGCCAAGAATGCCAGCGGACCTCACCCTACAAACCAGCACCCGCCCCGCTCATCCCCCTCCCGATCATCAGAGTCCCCTTCGAACGAGTGGGGATGGACTTGGTGGGGCCGCTGCTAAAATCCGCCCGTGGGCACAAATACATGCTGGTCCTCGTGGATTATGCTATGCGATATCCTGAAGCCATGCCACTCAGGAAGGCGATGTCGCAGAACATCGCTCGGGAGCTAGTACTGTTATTCAGCCGCGTGGGAATCCCCAAGGATATCCTCATGGACCAGGTCACGCTGTTTTTGTCGTGGCTGATGAGGGACCTCTGTTTGTCGCTGCAGGAACACCATCTCCACACCTCAGTATACCACCCACAGACAGATGGCCTGGTGGAGCGATTCAATCAGACACTAAAGCAGATGCTTCAGCGAGTTGTCGAAGAGGAAGGGCGGAACTGGGACCTGCTCCTCCCATATGTTCTCTTTGCCATCCGCGAAACACCACAGGCCGCAACCGGGTTCACCCCGTCCGAGCTGCTGTTCGGACGGCGGCCTCGGGGGCTGCTGGACATTGCTAAGGGGGCCTGGGAAGCCCAACCGTTCGTAATCGAGCACATAAGGGAGGTGCAGGAGCGGATCGCGAAGGTGGGCCCCATCCTCCGTGAACATATGGCGACATCCCAGCGGGAGCAGCAGAGGGCTTATAACATCCAGGCCAAAATCCATCAATTCCAGGTGGGCGAGAAGGTGCTGCTCCTGGTCCCCAATGCCGCGTGCAAATTCCTGGCACGTTGGCAGGGCCCTTGCACAGTGGTTCGAGAGAGCAGGCTCAGTGAACTACTGCCTGCAGCAGCCGGGTAAGCGATCTGAGAAGAAGATTTATCATGTTAATCTGTTAAATAAATGGACAGAACCCAAGCTGGCATTGTCTTCTATTTCAGAAACACCGGAACCTGTGCAGAAAGGGCCAGAGCCAGGCCCATCTCAACACCAAGACCTGGAGGAGCTTACAGTGCAATTTAGAGATGTATTCTCTTTGGAGCCCGGGTGGACCAATGTCACACAACATCACATCAAAACCCCACAGGAGTTGTCGTCAGGCAGTGGCCCTACCACCTACCTAAGTGCTGGAGGCCCGGCATCACACTATAGAGGTCAAGGTAGCCTGGATGTTACAAGATGGCATCATTGAGGAGTCCGTCAGCCCCTGGTCCAGCCCTGTCGTCGTGGTGCCAAAGCCCGACGGGAGCCTCCGCATCTGTAATGACTTCAGGAAACTCAACGAGGTCTCAGAATTCGATGGTTACCCGATGCCGCAAGTGGATGAACTGGTGGAAAGGCTGGGGAGAGCCCAGTTTATCTCCACCTTGGATCTCACCAAGGGATATTGGCAGGTGCCCCTCGCCCCCTCCGCTCGCCCCAAAACCGCATTCAGCACCCCTTCGGGACACTGGCAGTACCGGGTTCTCCCCTTCGGGCTGCACGGAGCCCCAGCAACATTCCAATGTCTAATGGACGTGTTACTTCGCCGTCATCGGGACTTCGTGGCAGCCTACCTGGACGATGTTGTCATCCACTCCAGCTCCTGGGAAGACCACCTCTTCCATCTGCGGCATGTCCTTGAAAAGCGACGGAGGGCTGGGCTCACGGCGAACCCGAGAAAATGCCACCTGGGACTCACGGAGGCTCAGTACCTGGGATACAGCATCGGGCGGGGCCTGCTGAAAGCGAAGGAGAAGAAAGTCGAGGCGGTGCGGCACTACCCTCCTCCCTGCACGAAGAAGTAGGTATGACCTTTCTTAGGGCTGGCCGGGTATTATAGGCGGTTTGTTCCTTACTTTGCCTCTATAGCTGCCCCCCTCTCAGATCTCACCTGGAAAGGCAAGCCCGAGACCATGAGGTGGACAAAGGAGACAGAGCGAGCAAAACCGCACTCACCAGTTCACCAGTGCTCCGGAACCCGGACTTCGGACGGCCTTTTCTGGTGCAAACGGATGCATCGGAAACCGGGCTCGGTGCAGTCTTGGCACAGGATTTTGAGAGCATCCTATACTTTACATCAGCAGAAAGCTTAACCCCGCGGAGCAACGGTATGCAGCTATTGAAAGGGAAGCCCTTGCCATCAAGTGGGCCATCGATGAGCTACAGTATTACCTAACCGGCAGACGGTACACTCTCATCACAGTCCACGCACCGCTGCAATGGTTGTTCAAGAACAGGGACAAAAATTGTAAAATAACCCGGTGGTTTCTGTTGTTACAGGGCTGCATCGGTCGGGGGCAAAGCATGGGAACACTGATGCTCTTTCCCGATGCTACGGCGACAGCTCGGAGCTCGGGGGAGGCAATGTGACGCTGGTGGCCATGCCACCTCGCCGTCCTGAAGGAGCAAGCACTCCTCCCCGTCGGGATTTCCCCAGCGAAGCGGGGAAGCCCTAATGACACGCCAGCTCATCCTCATGAGAGGGGCGGGGTCGGCTAACCCGGCACGGCTGGAGGAAGATTGCTACTCATGCTCCAGCCAGAATCTGAGAGGCATAAATGCGACGCAGTGGCGGGTGGCCGGGAGGAAAAAAAAAAAAACTAAATTGCTGTCTTTTCCTCTATTCTCCTCTCGCAGATTCTCTGTAGAATCCCAGCCACGAACTTGCCGCGGGCCGAGGGAAGCGACTATAATCTATCAAGTGGACGTCACCACTTCCAGGGAATCTCCGCACCGCTCTCGTCAGGGATTCTTACCAGTGTTAATTCACGTAAAGTTACGAGGACGTTTGAGTTTTTTGGTTTTGGGACTATTTTTGTTTCTTTTGCACACTATTTCCGCCCGAGGAATTGCAACGAGGCAGGGGATTGGCCATTATTGGCCGTTAGTGTACAAAATAAAGACTTTGCTCGTTGGCACACCCATCGTTGAGCCTCCTGGCTTTGTTTCTGTCTGTCGCCTAGTGTGCTCGCTTACAACACACACACATGCAGATGAATACATTCCATTACCTCTGCAATCTTTGCACTAGAAGTATGACACTGTTTACATTTTTTTATGTCACGCACAGCCCATTACATTTTTGCACTTTATTCTTACCAGGACTGTGTATAAGTACTGCACTGTCTTTCACTTTCACTTTTTTAATGTTTTGTAATGTTTATACATGTTTGCACACATGCATTTTATGTAGTCCTGAATAGTCTTGTAGTTTCATGTAGACCTGTGTGGTTTTATGTGGCATACATGCACTTTTTCTAACTCTGTATCATCTTGTATGTAGCACCATGGTCCTGGAGGACTATTATTTCATTTCACAATGTATTGCATCACCTGTGTATTGTTGAAATGACAATAAAGCCACATGACTGAATTGAAATGGACTTCTCTGCCCAATGCCATCTTTACTAAGTCACTGATTTTGTTGGACAACCTTCTCTAATCAGTGGAGTTGATTGTGCCATATTTTTTCATTTACATTTATGGCATTTGGCAGATCCCCTTATCCAGAGCAACTTACATGAATGCTTTGAAGTCTCTGTCAGTAAACACATTCAGATACTGGTTTAATAGGACCTGGACTAAGAATACCATCATGCTAAAAACTCTGTTGGCAGGCAATAATGAAGTGAAGAATAAATAATAAAGAATAAAATATTTTTTTTATGTGAAGAATAAATACTAAAATACTGAAAGTGCTAGTCCAAGTACTTCCAAAAGAGGTAGGCCTTAAGTTGTCATTTGAAGACACACAGTGTTTCAGTTGTACAGTCATCAAGGGGAAGTTCATTCCACCACCTAGGTGACAAAACAAAAGAGTTTAGATGCATGTCTTACTTGTACCTTGAGAGGTAGTGGGACCAGTCTAGCAGTGCTAGAGGATCAGAGGGAGCGTGGTGCTCAGTGGTTAAGCCATTTGACTAGTGATCGGAAGGTCATGAGTTCAAATCCCAGCACCGCCAAGCTGCCATGGCTGGGCCCTTGAGCAAGGCCCTTAACCTTCACTCACTTGTATAAAAATAAGATGTATGCAAGTCGCTCTGCCAAAATGACAAATAAATGTAAATGAATCTGATGTGGGAAGACAGGAAGCCGGTGGAGGGAGTGTAGCAATGGGGTGGTGTGGGAGAAAGTGGGAAGGTTGAAAATGAGCCATGCAGCTGCATTCTGGATCAGTTGCAGAGGTCAAATGGCAATCAGAGTAGGTGACTGTCAATGGTTACCCCAAGGTTACGTGTGGTGACCGAAGGAGAGATCAAAGTGTTGTCCAGGGGGATCACAAGATCCTGATGTGGGGCTGAATCAGCTGGGATGAATAGCAGTTCAGTTTTGCTTGGGTTGAGTTTGTTGTTGATGAGACATCTGCCAGAAATGCAGAGGTCTGGGCGGAAGCATGAGTGTCTGAAAGAGAAAATGAGAGGATAAGTTGAGAATATAATACCACATAATATCCCTGTGAGGATATTAACCAAGAGATCTAGTATAGAGGGAAAACAGAAGAGTACCAAGTACTGAGCCCTGAGGGATGCGAGTGAAGAGCCTGCATGGAGCAGATATGGATCCCTTCCACATCACCTGATATGGACATTTTTTTAGGTAGGAAGCAAACTATTGCCATGCTGAGCAACAAATTCCAAGACTCATAATAACAGAGAAGAGAGTCTTCTCATTCACTGCGTTAAACACTGCTGAAAAATCTGCATAAATTTCTATTTCTGAATATACATTAATAAAACATGGCTAAAGTTTGTGGCAACCTGACCATCACACCCATATGTGATTTTTGAACATGTCATTCTAAACATATTCCCCACTTCGCATTTAGTTCCCCCTGTTGCTATTTTTACAATACCCTTCACTCTATGGGCCTGCTTTCCACTAGATTTTGGAATGTGGTTGTAGGAATTTGTCCATTCAGCCACAAGCATTAGTATGCAACATTGATAAACCATGTCTTCATTGACATTGCTCTGTGCACAGGGGCTTTGTCATGCTGGAACAGGTTTGGGACTTTTAGTTCTTAGTTTCCTGGTGAAAGGAAATTGTAATGTCATAATAAACAAATACATTCTATACAACTGTATGCTTCCAAGTATGTATGTTCACATAGACCCACACCCATATATGTACTTGCTCAAAAGCTATACTACTTTTGTACCTTCTCTTGCCAACTCTTCTCTGTGTAGTCAAATAATAACATACACCCTCTCCACCTTCTAATGAAAGACTACTGAAACAAAGTATGGCTCTAACCGGCACTTCTGCAGTTCAGCTTTGGGTTGCTAGGGGAGTCCATCAATTCATTCATGGCAACTATTCATGGAAGCCAGTCAAACTGACCTGACAGCCAAGGTCAAATTATTCCTCCTGTGGATCACCCATAATAGAAATATTACCATAACATGGCTCTTTTTATTAGTTTGACATGGGCATATTTCCATCAGTGCCTTTATGAAGACTGTCTTTATATGCACATCTATGGCATAAGCTCATTCAAATATACACAGGGTAGAGAGAGCATGCTGCAGGTCAGAGAAAGAAAGGGAGGTGGAGAGAGAGAGGGAGAGAAAGGGAGGGGGAGAGAGAGAGAGAGATTTTGATTTATCCACACAAGGATCTGCATTCAATGCTTCATTTTATTAAAAGCAGAGTGACTCCAAGGCTTTGTTCCGTATGGTCCCTGTGTTTCTTTCCTCACTTTGATAACTTCATGTTTGTCAATTCATACCAATGGACAGCTAGTAGCTCTAATGTAGCTAAACTATATATATCTGCATTACGAAAGTACAGCAAAGCACAAGTACACTGCAACACAGTCAGATATAGTACTGCCTAGCCTATATATTGTATCTTATCTTTTAAAAAATGCAACAGGAAGATAAATGGGGAGGAATAGCAATCAGTATAACAGCATCATGTATATCATCTTTGACTCATATAAAGCCAGGATTATTATTATTACTTTTTTGCATTACATTTCAAAGTAACAGACAATTTATATCTTGCATAGTTAATTTATACATATAAACGTTTAAGGCAATTTGCAAAGCATCACATAGCACTTTGAGGACTTCTAGAATTTCTGGTTAATGATAAAAAAAGTAATCTATTTTCGTTCATTTAAGCAGGAAGGTAATACAATCATTGCAGGTTGTGTTTACGTATAAACATGGATAAATGTTCTCAGCTAATAACGGGCTTTCTAGTCTAATTGGGTTGGATGGGGTTTATTTATTTATTTTTTGGCCTTTATAATCATTATTTTGTTCCACTGCAATTGCAGTGAAAGATCATTTAACTTGAGGTGAGATGCTCTCAAGTCTTTCATCCAGCTGGATATGGAGTGATGAAAGTTTACTATGTGGAATAAAAGTTTGTTACTTTGTTGATCATCTACAAGCATGTAAATATATTCACTTTAATGTCAACAGAAGTTTACTGCTTACAAGGTTAACCTGCATAAATGATTTTGCAACACAACATTGTATGAATAAAAGGTGGTAATATTACTAATGTCTAGAGAACCTGTACTAATTCTGTTGCATTGGCTTGTGTAGACTTGTCTTTACAGTGTCTTGATTACCAAAGATCTACAAAGAGGACACTAAAAAAATAAAGTGTTACCAAGGTTTTTTAATGGCCAACTGTCAGACAAAGGAGCAGTATTTACTGTGTTGCATAGTCCTTTGTTCGTGTTCAGATATCAGATTTAATGTGGTGGGACACTTCTGAAACAAAATTAATTTTGAGGGACACTTCTGAAATTCTCAGTATTGCACATTGAGATTTATGTGACATTACAACACAAACTGTAAATTCTGGTAAAGTAGAAGTACAAACCTAAAAGACAAGACAGCAAATAGAAGGTTTTTTTTTCATCTGCTAAATTGTATTCAGCTCACCAACCAAGCTTAATGCAAAGCATCATGGCCTCAGTAAATAAAAGACAAAACATACATAGCAAAAAAAATACAAGCCCAAGATGAAATAAAAGCATGCAGGGCAATAGTACAATTGGGTAGGCTGGAGGAGAAATTGCTCTCCTCACACAACCAGCTTACATGCTTACATATAATAACTGAGGATCATGTGAGACATGATACATGGTAACCCTCTGTTTTCCCTTATCAGTAGCCTATTTAATTCCCTCACTGCCTATATTGAAAATGCAGTTTAAAAAAATAAAGATTTCATAAGGAAATTGGGTATGTGAAAGTGATATGTGCTTAGGAACCTGAAGGTTTGCTTTTATTTAACTCACATACACAAAATCCCTACTGTCCAGGAAGACAGGATGTATGTCTCTTAGGCATTAAAAACTCAGCAGCATTTATTAATTTAATAAGAGCATAAAAAGACTCAGAAATGCTGAAACAAAATTACACTTTGGAACCAAATACTGAAAAGAACCTGTAGCCAGGGTGCAGTTTTCTTTTTAAGGCCAGTGTCAAAGGTACCTTCAGATTCCTGTGTTTTGCTCCTGATTAAATTTGTAGTCATGGCCTGTTCATTCTGATTCCACTCAGCCTCACATACATACCAAGCCTTAGTAGTTTATCCTTTAACATGTTAAGGAGCTGCTAGGTGTGAAGGTCAGGGGAGCCAAATTAGAGATCCCCTGCCTTCTGACATGGCTCTGTTGAGCAGCCTTTCCATATCTTGTTAACAGCAGTGTCTTCTGCTCTTTTGCCTGCCTTGCAGGGAATGTAAATCCAGCCCAAATACTTAGCGTGCTGAGTACATAACTACATTGATACCATAAGCTTGTGGGTTGTATGTTATGAACAGTTAAAATAACTCTGATAGCACCAGAATTTATACTTACACCTTTGTGATCACTAGTGCAGAACCTTAACTGCTGAGCTAGCACTGTTCTACCTTACTTTTCACAAATGTAACCTATGTGTACCTTGATAAAGTGACAACTGTGCTGTATGTCACAATATGTTTCTGATTTCTAAGCTTCCTTGTCACTTAAAGCATTGAAAACCCTACTTTATCTTTCTATTGCCTTCTTTTGAGTATTCAAGTGGAAGCACTGTCACCTGTAAACAAATAGCGAAGAGGGATCAATAAGTAGATAAGTAGTAAATCTAAAGGTATTTTATTAGGTGGTCAGCAATCGAAGGTACAAGGTAACAAATGAAAATGTGAGCAGTTTTCAGATGTTACATTGCAAGTGAAACATAAGCCCTTGAGGCATTTGAGGTTAATATAGTTTTCCTTCAAAGTTCAGGCCTTGACTGTTTAACATTTATTTTTAAGCAGCCATTTTAAGACAGCCCAAAGGGTGGGGAAACAGTAATAAATCTTCAGCAAAGGTCCCCGGAGCCATTCTGGGATTCCGATCAAAATGAGGAAAGGTTTAAGAGCGAGAGCGAGAGCGAGAGAGAGAGAGAGACCACCTGAAAGTTAAACTATTAACAAAAGTTTTGGAGAAGGTCCTAGGTCATGCTTGTATTTTCTTTTTTCTACCCAGCATTTAGAAAGCATGTTTAGGGTGCATAATTTGCATTTACTTATATGCCACTACCATTATGTACCACTATGGACCAGATAATGCTAGTGTTGGTGCTAGCCTTTATCCACATAAGCATAAACACACTTCCTTCCAGATCCAGAACAAACCAGGCAATGGCAAAGAAAAATGTCTTTAGACATAAACGTAACGACTTTGGCATTTCTTTATGGACAATGAGAAAAATGGTCTTGCAAGTTTCATGCCTTGTGATTGCTCATTACAACATATGTGTTATGAGAATTTTTAAAAATTACACATCATTGTGATTGCCATAGTTACTAACTTACAGATAAAAAGTAAAAACTGCTTGTCTTCAGCTGTTTAGTTCTTACTGTAACTGCCTGATTAAGTAGCAGTATCCATGCATCACCAGCATGCAACCATGTAAATGTGCACTTTGCACAGCAACATAAACAGCATATGTCCTACAGAATAAACTTGTCACTTAACATTAGCTAGTTAGCTAAAATATACACTCTGGTCGATGGCAAAAAAGTTGCCCATGTACGTAAGAGGGGCTGAATGTAAGAGACTTCTGTGAGATCAAATCTCTGCCTGATAAATGACATAGAAACACATTAACATTTACAAGGGCCTATTCCAACATGCATCAGCTGTCATAACAGAAGAGCTTAAAATTTTTAATGTAAAGTTGACTTTTTCTGACATTGTATTGTTAGGAGACATACTGCTGACTGAAATCACAACATCATGGTAGTATACTTTGTAGGTCATGTTTTTAAATTGCAGTTAAACTCTCCTCTCAGTAACAACCATGTTTTTAGGGTTTGAAAAATATAATAGAGTGCATTCTAGTGACTAAATTCAAATTTTAGAGTATAGGAGTATCAGGAGTAAATACATTTCATTGGATTAACAAATTCAGCTATGGCAGTACACAATACATTTATAATAATCTGATTGTCCAAAAAAATATGTGCATGCTTACCTAAATGGTGATTGAAAACACAAAATTAAATATTTCATGTGACAGTAGCACCTGCGACAGCATCGCTTCTGCTGTGGCCTTAGTCAGCAAAATCCAAAGTACCTAATATTTCTTTCTATTGTAGTACTTTTGGTAGGAAACATTTAATGGAACTGCACCCAATGTTACTGGACATGTATTATCTTTATTTTGTTCTGTTTGCTTAATATGTGATCATATGAGAGTAAAAAACCCACAGAAAAAATAAAACAACTACTCTTCTAATTCTTGCCAAATAATCCATTCCTTTTTCATCTTTACATGTGGATATAGGACATAAATATTACAACAGCAATTTCTATATTCAAATACAATAATGAATATTTAGTGAACAGTATTGGTCAGTAGCACTTTAATCCATAGGTATGTCTGAGTTCTGAATACCAATGCACTGAATTATTTAAAAAAAAATTTGGTATTATTAACTGACTTCCCTGATGGTCTAGTGGCTAGGATTCAGGGCTCCCACTGCTGGGGCTCGGGTTTGATTCCCAGGCATGGAAGCCAGCCCAGCCACAAGGGAGTGCACAGTCTAGTGTATTTCTGAGTGCCGGTCCCAAGCCTGGATAAATGGGAGGGTTACGTCAGGAAGGGCATCAGGTGTAAAAATTTAGTCAAATCAGACATGCCGACACAAATGGCTCCGCTGTGGCGACCCCTAACAGGAGTAGCCGAAGGACATTATAACTCCTCACTACACAAAGATAATTCAACTATGAATCCCAACTTATGAATGTAATAGATGTAATAGAATAGTTTATATTAATCATTTAGTATATAATGTGCTGCAAATAAGTCATGTGTGTGATGGCCTTTGTCCCCCAGTGTTCATTTGGAGTCATGGCAATTTGGTTGCCCTGGCTGTAGAAGAGCAGGAGAAAGCTAAAAGATGGACAGTTCTGTGTGGTGTTATGTGTTGCTTCCTTCTCCCATTTGCCCTTCCAGTATTTCTCAGTTTCAGCTCTAGGTGGATCTAATCTTCCTGTTGTTCTCTTGCAGCTGTGAATAGACCCTAGATGGTTCTTTGGAGAACAGGCCATTTATTCTTTTGGCCTCTGTTTCCCCGGTGTATCTCTTCAGTCTTGTGGCCAGAGCTGTGAGTCTTTGTTTTGCAGTCTCCAGAGCCTCATTTATGAACATCTTGTTGTACTTCTTCATGACCCAGGATCTCTCATGACTCCTTTCTGCACTTCTGATGTGCCTCCAGGGATCCCTGATCTTTGCTTCCAACCTTGTTCTCCATGGTGGGCACTCTACGTACTTGGTCTTGATTTTGTAACCAAGCATCTCCAGGATTACAGTGGTAGTGGCATATATGAGCTCAGTGGTTTCAGTGATGGTGTGGTGGATATATTGAGCAGCGCACTGCTAACGTATGTAAGCATTTCCTCTGAAGGTGCTTTGGCAGTTAGCTGAGGGAGTCATACCCAAAGGCTGACTGCATGTGGTTTGGCCTCAATCCTCATCTTCAGCTTAGCGGATGCTTCAGTCATGATTAGTGGCTGATGGTCATGTAGTGTACTCATTTGTGACAGGGACTGCTTATCGTTTCCATCACCTGTAGTGTTTCCCATTTGGGGTTGCAGTCTTCCAAGTTCGAGCTGTGAGAGTAGCTTCCTTCAACTGATGTTAGAGCATTGAGCCAAGAGCTGTTTCTTAGTTAGAGTGAATGTTAGTCTTCTGGTCATCCATAGTTCCCACATTGGTGCATGTAGCCTCTTTCCTTGGGCTTGGTATTATAGTAGCATTCCATCAGGTCCAGTGTTTCTGACCTAGTCCAGGTGTGTCTTGTTCCAGTAGCCCACTTTTCATCAATATGTCCTGGGCAATGTCCAAGCCGGTATGGTTTGTGTTTATATCTCTTGTTCAGTTCCGAGGTAGGCTTGTGCCAATAATAGGGGTCTAAGCCTGGGGACTCATACTGGAAGTTCTTGCCTTGACTAGGTATCGAAC
>JAQQZX010000007.1:3527168-3543562 GCA_030068355.1 Notoglanidium maculatum | reverse complement strand
TGTGTGTGTGTGTGTGTGTGTGTGTAAAAGAAAGTTCTGGTGACTGTAATAACCGTGTGAATAAATTAGAGCCCAGACTGACCGCTTATTTCCCTGTTTATTCACTCCACAGCCTACTGTGACTTAAAGCATCACTCCTTAAATCACATTTTATTTGCCTCTCAGTCACGGTGGCAGTACCTCTCCCCAGCTATTTGCCTGCTTTTGACTACATTTTCTATCCAGTCTCTGCAGTACTGCAAATAATGGAAGAAAAAAAATAGAAAACTGGAAACTCGAGAATGAAAAACAGGGTGGTTTTTATGAGATTCTATACAAATCTAATTTACACATAGCAGATGTAATAGGAAGAGAGGAAAGACACCTGCTCAGATCTGAAACTATCATCTCCCTGAACAGATTGGATGATAGTGTGGAAATGTTTGCTGCAATTTTCAGTTGCCAGCCTTCTCTTCTTTGAGTCTCCTTCACTGCCTCTATTTTTCCCTTCCTATTACCCCTTCCACACAATCTCCCATACAGTCTTCTGGTAATGGTCTGACTTACATCATTTAACAAAGTAGCAGTATCATAATATATTATTGAAAATGATGGCATCTGTGGGGTCCGTGCTAGCCGTGACCTGTAATTCTAAATTATCTTCCTGATGAGGGAAGGATTAAGCATACAGATACTTTGCATTCACAGTGACTGTCGCCCCCTGTTTGGTCAGACCCTCCACCAGCAACAAACTCCCAGCCTTACATGACAACTTCCATACATAATGTCTGAGAAAGGCTCACAAATGCCCACAGACTGCAATCACCCAGCACACGGACTGTTTAGCAGGCAGACGGTACTTCAGCATTCAGTCCAGAATCAACAGGTTAAAGAACAATTTTTATCTGAAGGCTATCAGGATCCTGATTAAACTATAATCCAATCATTACTCCTTCTCCCACTCTTTTCACTTATGCCTCCAGTATCACCCACACCCTGGACATGTCTTTGTCACTTTTGGGCATGTTACAATATTTCTAAGGGCACTATTACCACTTTACTGCTTCTAAGGGCTCAGTACAGTCTCTGTGCAATATATTCTTCATATTTATTACACACTACATATGGTATACTTCTATATCTGATTTATAGTAATTTTTTAAAAATGCTACGTTGTATTGCTGCTTTATCTGCTTATTGTACATTTCTATGTTTATAGATGACCACTTGGACACTACACATTGCAGACAACTACTATTTTACTACATTTTGCACTCTTGTTCACATACTGTGACTGCACATATTCCAGTGTCTACAGTTAGGATCTGCAAATTACCTACATACCTGTTAGGCATACATATCAGTTTGACTTCTATATTCTGCATATTTTGTATATAGACACTTTACTTGGAACACTTGTACATCTGATTATTTATGCAGATCAACCAATCATGTGGAAGCACAATGAATATAATCATGCAAATACGTAGCAAAAGTTTAAGGTAATGTTCACATCAAACATCAGAATGAAGAAAAATGTGAACTCTTTGACTTTAATCATGGCATGGTTGTTGGTGCCAGATGGGCTGGTTTGAGTATTTCAAAAACCATTGGGCTACAACAGCAGAAGGCCAGGTTCATCAGGTTACAAAAAACAAAGCAAGTGAAGTTTATAGTCAGATTTAATGTTATTAGTTAGTTGCTGTGGTACATCTGAGAGAAACATGCTTTCACTAATGTTTTAGCTATGATAAACAATCTCTCTCTCTCTCTCTCTGTCTCTCTCTCTCATAAAAGCATACCTAAAACACAGCCTATCCTTGAGACAAGAAACTGGAAAGCAAACCACTCTGTCCTAAAGACTTTCCTGAGCTGGGAAATTTTACTAATCACATACAGCTGAGAATCCTTCCATAAAGGTAAAGGTCACTTAAAAAAATGTCCACATTAACAAAGTAAAGTGTGTAATTGTTTAACAACACATTTTCGTAAATATGTTTATTATTGGACTTAGATTATGTGAAGGTCCGCCATACAAGTCTCTGCCAAAAAGTGAATGACCTTTTGCTATAGAAACTATAACAAGCTCATAAATATAATATAGTATTAATTGCTTAATTAATAATAATATCAAACAAGATGCACAGAGAGAATTAAATACAATCAGAAAGAGAGACAGAGAGTGAGAAAAATGAGAGCTGGCCTGTTATTTACTAGAGAGGGAAGTGCTAGTCACCTACGTGATATGATAAATGCCATCCATGAGTGATTCTGCATACACACGCACATGAACACACACTGAGTATAGCGCAGAGTGTGTGAAATTGAACAGAGTGTGTTTCTTTGTTATTGTGTATTTTTAATGTTACAGCTTGTTGAAAAATTCTGTGAACATTGGATGGCGGCACTGATTGTCTTGAAACAATTTTAAAGTCATTAAATGAGACAATATTTTCATTAAGGATCACTTTATGCACTACTAGTTAAGTTATTGTGGTGCAACTGAAATTCAGGATAGTGCTAGTTTTAAATTAACTTCTCCAAATGTAAGGTTAAGATGGGCTTTACACCCAAACTTACCATAAAACTGTGTACCCATCCACCTCAAGGTTTGATGTGCTGTGTGTTCTGAGATGCTTTTCTGCTGCCCAGAGTTGTAAAGTTATTTAAGTTAATATATCCTTTCTGGCAGCTTGAACCAATCTGGCCATTTTCCACTGACCTCTCTTATAAACAAGGCATTTCTACCCACAGAACTGTCACTAACTCCGTTTGTTGTTTTTTTTTAAACCAGCCAATCTGGCACCAACATTCATGCTATGTTTAAAATGAGAAGTCACACCTATTCCCCATTCTGATGTTTAATGACTGTTACATGATTGGCTGATTGGATATGGATAACTGTATAAATAAGCAGGTGTACATGTGTTCCTATAAAAGTCAATGGTAAGCAAATATTGTATTGTTACAAAATCAACCCCCCCCCCTTTCTTTTACTTTCCCCTCATCTTATTATTCATATATTTTGTACTGCACAGCTGTAGAGTGCCTGAGCCTCAAGACATTCAATTCAATGTACAACACTGTTTCTAAAAAAAGATGAGATGCTGTGTAAAATGTAAATAAAACAGAATATGATAATTTGCAAATCATGTAAACCCATATTTAACTGAAAACAGAAGAAGGAAAACATATCAAATGTTGAAACTGAGAAATTTCTAGTGTTTTTAGAAAATATATGCTCATTTTAAATTTGATGCCAGCAACACATTTCAAAAAACGTTGGGACAGGGACATGTTTACCACTGTGTTGCATCACCTCAAAAGAACACTCAGTAAACATTTGGGAACTGGGGAGAACAGCTGCTGAAGTTTTTAAAGTGAAAGGTTATCCCATTCTTGCCTGATATAGGATTTCAGTTGCTCAGCAGTTTGGTCTCATTTGTCGTATTTTTTGTTTCATGATGCACCAAATGTTTTCAGTGGTTGAGAGCTCTGGACTGCAGGTAGGCCAGTTTAGGGCCCAGACTCTTCTACTCTGGAGCCGTGCTGCTGTAATGCTTGCAGAATGTGGTTTGGCATTATCATGCTGAAATAAGCAAGGACTTCCCTGAAAAATTCGTTGTCTGGATGGCAGCATATGTTGTTCCAAAACACATATGTATCATTCAGCATTAATGGTGCTTTCCCAGGTGTGCAAGGTACCCATGCCATGTGCACTAACTCACACACATAACATCATGGATGCTGGCTTTTGAATTGTGCACTGATAACAATGGTGTCTCTAATCTTTAGCCCGGAGGACACAGTGTCCATGACTTCCAAAAAGAATTTAAAATTTTGCTTTGACTTTGCCTCAGTCCATCTTAAATGAGCTTTGGGCCAGAGAAGGTGGCTGCATTTCTGGATCATGTTTATATATGGTTTCTTCTTTGCCTGGAAAAGTTTTAACCTGCATTTGTTTAGGCAGTGATGAACTGTGTTCACAGACAATTGCTTTGGGAAGTGTTCCTGAGTCAATGAAGTGATTTCCACTACAGAATAATGTTTAATTTTAATGCAGGCCCCGAAGATCATGGCCATCTAATATTGGTTTTTATTCTTGTCCCTTGCTTACAGAGATTTCTCCAGATTATCTGAATTGTTTAATGATATTATGCACTGTAGATGATGAAATCCCCAAATTCTCTGCAGTTTAAAATTATTCTTAAATTGTTGCAATATTTGCCCAGTCTTTCACTTTTACTACTGAGAGACTGTGCCTCTCTGGGATCCTCTTTTTATACCCAATTGTGTTACTGATCTGTTTGCCAATTAACCTAATTAGCTGTGAAATGTTCCATTAGGTGTATTTTTTGTTGTTGTCATTACACAACTTTTTCAGTCTCTTGTCCCTGTCCCAACTTTTTTGAAACGTGGTGTTGGATTCAAATTCAAAATAAGCATATATTTTTCATAAAACAATAAAAACTTTGTAATTTCCACATATGATATGCTGTCTTTGTTCTATTTTCTATTCAGTACAGGTTTATATAATTTGCAAATTACTACATTGTGTTTTTATGTGCATTGTACACAGCGTCCCAACATTTTTGGAAGCAGGGTTGTATAACTGTCAATGATATTCACATGACAAATAAACTTGAAATATTCTAAATATTAGTTACAAGCACATGTACAGCCCTCTGAATATCATAGATACTAGTGGGGCAGGCTCACTTCTAATTTCATTTGTACTGGAGCACAAGGGCAAGTTCACACTGAACTATGGGAAATTCTGTGTGCTTGTTTTTTAGCCAAGTACAAATAGCAAAATCACCACCTCATAGTCGTTATCCCATGTGGGTAGCCAATAAAAGTATGTATGATACCTTTTTCCTCTTTCACACTCATGCTCCATGAGATGATGTGTAAGTGGATTCAAAGACAATAAATATAGAATTTTAATCAATTCTTTAAACAGTGGCTGCTGGCGCTTAATGAAATTATACCCCCAACAGGAGATCCAGTGGTCACAGATATCCCACATATACAGCTATAGCTGTGGGGTGCAGCCCATTACTGGGGTAAATGTGTCAGTCTCAAAAAAGAAAAAAAAAACACTCTGTGGTATCTGTTGCTGGTACATGGACAAGTCTTTGGCACACAGACCAAGAAGGCACTAAATGATTGCCTGTTCTGTCTTAAAACTTAACACAAATCAGCAGTTTAGGGGGGAGCCTCATCTGGTGTCTAGGGTTGGGTATGGTTCGCTGCTCCTGGTGCCTCCAAGTGAAAGCTTGCAATATTTTCTGAAACTCTTGGGGGATCACACCTGTTAGTGCTGGCCAGTAATATCAAGGTGGTGTTTTATCAACCACCAAAGTCGCACAAAATCTCAAGTGTTGAGGTGGCTAAACAAACTTACACACCTTCAGTCTTGCTGTGTACCTACCAAGCTGATGCAATCAATCAATGGACACTCTGTCTTTCAGCAAGCCTGTGTTTTGAATTTTGGTAATGTTATTAATGAGAAGTACTTAAAAACATCTTTGGCAGCAATTACAGCTTTGACTCTACTTGGGTGAGTCTCTACAAGATTTGCACACCTGAATTTGGGCATTTTCTACCATTCTCTCTGGCAGATCCTCTCACAATCCATCTGATTTGATGGGAAGCATCTTTTGCCAAAGCCACCCCAGCATTGTCTTGGCTGTATGCATTGCTGTCATGCTGAAGGGTAAAACCTCATCCTAGTCTGAGGTTATGTGCACTCTGAAGCAGATTTTGTCCAAGGACCTCTTTGTATGCATTCATTCTTCCTTCAATTCTGAAGGCTATCACATGCTTCCTTCGAGACACATGAAGCCAGTTGCTGTGATTGCTAGGGGAGATGGAATGCCACCCTCACACACAGACAGCACAGCTAATTTTGATCTCTTGGAGTTTTTGCCATGGATGTCTGTGGCATCATCTGGATTCAGACTCACAATCTCCAGATCAGAGGGCAAATGTTTATGAGCTTGGTAAATGCTTGACAACACATTTTAATGATAGCATAGGATCAATCACTCCATTCTGCAAAAGCTGATCGCTCTGTAAGGGAGCTAACTGACACCTTGACACCAAAGCCAGAGTATGTCAACCTTCTCTACCCTCTTTACCAACTTTTTTTTTAAATGCATGGCTAAAAAAGTTTAGCAAACCCCACTCTGCAAAAATCTGCCTGCTGTAAAAAAAGCCAGAACAGAAGAGTGCAGCATGGCCAAGTGGACTGTCTATGTGGTACTATTAGATCACAGCAATCTGATTCCACTTTCCATCATCCACAATGAGTCCTGCTTGTCTCAGACAAATGACAAGGAGTCACACCTTTAGACCCCTGGTAGACATCTGAGATCACTCTATCAACCTTAGACAGTGCCCCCTGCTACTAAGGAGACCTACATATACAGTATATACACTGTGCAAAAGTATTAGGCACCCTGTTTTTTAGTACAATATTTATAATAGATGTGCATTTTATGACATCTGCATTTATGAGTCAGTAAAAAAGCATTTAATATTTCCAAACATTACTTTTGCAACAAAAATTTAAATGTTGCAGAAAAATGTTTGTATGTAAGCAATGAAAGCTAAATATAACATAAGAGACCACTTTATGTTATATAATGACTATAATGAAGAGTGCTGGGTTTTAAGTGCAGAAAAAGAAGCAAGGTGCCAGATCCTGTAAGATGCTCAGTTAAACCTACCTGCCAATTTCCTTCTAAAACAGCACACATTGTACCCGAGAATACTGAGGGTTTTAAGTAAAGTATTGTCACACCAAATACTGTCTTGGTTTAGTCTATTGTTTACTTTGCTTTATAGTATTTGTTATGTTATAATTTAGTAGTTTAATTTAATTCGTTTTGAAGGCATTTCAGCATTTCTTTGCCTGTGCATTGTACTTAGACTTTTGCATAGTACTGCATATACTATATACCTATAAGATTTTGAGTAAATAGTACTGTCATGGTTCCATACACAGATGTTATCTATCCATAGCAATTGTCTAGCGGTGCACTTGAACATTTGTGCATTTGAAAAAATTTTGTCGGTCTTTTTAATTGACATCCAGCAAATAATGACATGTTTTAGCAGGCTATAGAACCTTAACCTGCTAAGTACTACTGTGCCTCATTATTGCTGCCGTCACATTTAAAAAAGCTCTGGAGAAGAGAGGATTTAAATCAATAAGGACTTGATATACAGGACACATCTGCCTGAGAAGACATCCTGACTATCAATGTGTATTCAGGTGTGGGTGTCTGTGTGTGTGTCAGATTAGGAGAGTTGTTAAGACAGTGGAGGTCCAGTCGCAAAATGAGGGAGAGAATAAAGGGTATTGTACTAATCAGTATGTGGGTATGTCCTGTGGAATGAAGCTGATGGTGGGGGTGGTTGGGGGGCAAAAGTATACAAGAGGGGAGAGAGGACATTTGTATCAGGAAGGATATGCAGAGACAGAATGGATAAAAACACCCAGCATAATTCATAGTCTTCAGAAGGGAGGAGAGTGCATAGGACCGGAATAATGAAAGCCAAATGAGCCATTTACTATGCCAGGCAGGTCTTCAGCAGAGAGCTTATTCAGATATTATTCAAAAAGTTTACCTTATGAATTAACATGGCACATCCAGACTAGTTACATGGCCAGTGAAAGAAATATCCTAAATAATAATAAAAGTTGGGACAGGGTGGGACAGGTTTTTTTTTTCCTTTTCTTTTTTATTGCCCTTTTATTTCTAAAAGCTGTACACTTGAATTTCTCCAAGAGGGCTTTCTTCTGTTGAGGACAAAGATGTGATTATAAAAGTGTGGAGCCAATATTGCACAGAGCTGTTCTTTAGGGCTGGCACTGATGTGCTGGGTAAGTGGGGCATGATGTTCCTATCATTAGTGACACATGCTCTGAAGTTCTTTTTATCACTCAGTCTATTTTCTAGTTTCTCCTCTTTTTTTAGATATTAATAGAGATAGAGACACACTAGGTCATTTTCGAGTCAGGCATCAGCCTAAACTGTTTTATGGATGCTGAAGCTATAGCAATGCAGGGTGCATTTCATAGTTTGATTATCACTAAAGCCCCTGAGAATGAAGACAATAATCACAATGTTCTACTTGAAGCATATTTTTCACTGCATGACAGGAGCTGTATGCTGAGTGTTGGACTGATCAGTGTATGCGTTGTTGGGGGATGAATCACGCCTTGCCTCAGTCCTATCACGGTTCCTCACACAGCTTTTATCAATCCACGGCAAGGGCCCAGAGGTGCCCTTGAAGAGCGCTTGTGTTCATATTTCTTCTAGCAGTGTCCCTACTGTTTGCCTTCTGTTTGATGAGGTGTGGGTGTGGGTGTGTGTGTGTGTCTGTGTTTGGAATGAAACTCCACCACTTGAAAGATCCAGAAAGCTTTGTCTCCTTTAAAATGGTGTAGAATGAAAGACTGCAGCCATGTTTACAGTGAAGAATTCAAAAGCTGTATTCTCATTTCTGTGTTTGCTCTCCAGGAAAAACTAACTTATGTTTACTGTAACATTTATTGACATTTACTTAAATATCTTTGTATCTGTGGTCATGACCTCTTTTGTGAGTTGAGATACATGCATGAGATGCATTTTTCCCAGTTAAAAGCAAATATCTAGATCTGCTTGTTAGAATCTCAGGGGCATGCTGTATTCATGCTCCATTTAGGCTCATCTACATATTCTGCATTTTTATAAGAGCTGTTTCATGCTTTGTGATTCTTCCAGATGCCCAAAGGGTTGTTCCCTTTTTTCATCCTCCAGAAAAGCTGGTACAGCAGAGAAAATACTTTTTAGTATCCTTCATTCATTTAAGCCAGTGTTATACCAAATGCAGCACCTTGCACCCTACTTAAAGCCAATCTCATCTCTGACCATATGTATAGCACCATGGCCTTGACACTCCACTCCAGCTTTTTTTCCCAGCAAATCTTATAGAAGCAAATAAGATTTGCCATGCAGGTGAAGCACATTTGACAAAGAACCATCGGAGGTTGGCCATGTCCATATTAATGCCACAGCAGACCAAAACTTAAACCTTGCCACCAGTAGGCCATGATATGGGGTGATGGAAGGATAGACAATCATGTTTTGCAGGATTGTGTCACTTACTGGCCACTGATGCTCTCTCGCTCTCTCTCTCACACACACACACACACACACATATATAAAAGCATACCTTAAACACAGCCTAACTTTGAGACACGAAACTGGAAAGCAAACCACTCTGTCCTAAAGACTTTCCTGAGCTGGAAAATTTTACTAATCACATACAGCTGAGAATCCTTCCATAAAGGTAAAGGTCACTTAAAAAAATGTCTGCATTCCAGCTGTTGTTCTGTACATACATAGCGGTCAATGTAACTAAAGCTGAAAAGGTTTGTCGGCCCCAGAGAACAGTTTCCGTGTTTGTGAGTGTTATCTCTGCATGTGTGTGTGCATTCAAGATTAAGAGAGAGCATTTCTGCATATCTCCAATCATACAAAGTCTGCAATGTGTATGTTTCGATGTGTCTTTCTGTCACTATAACTGTCAAACAAAAATAGCAGTCCAAACACACACACACAAAATGTGTAAGCTTTATGCTTATTATGTTCTCGCATGCAGACATTTTGACACTGCACATAGAAAATACAGTATGAGGTGCATCATACCTCTGTCAAAGCCTATAGTATGTACATTATATTTTCAGTACCAGATGTCTTTCTAGTTGATTTATATTTGTAAGCAAAGCCATAACATTCATCATGATTGCTGTATTGGCTCACTGGATTGATGAGCTCGTACCCCTTAACTGTACTTGAGGATGGTGCTTTTTGCCAGCTAGTAAAATTGCCCCTCTATAAGCAAGAGATTGATGTTGGTCTTTGTCCTTGTAACAGATTTATGACCTTTTCAGCTTCTGAAATGAACATTTTAAATGGAAAAAAGGACACACAATATGGACAATAAAATTATTATTTTACAATATGATTTGGTATTCTTGTGATTAGTGAACATTACCAGGTAGTTGCATCAGATATCTGTAGCAACACATTAGCATTGGACAAACACAACAATGGTTTGTGCGTGCGTGTGTGTGTGTGTGTGTGTGTGTGGGTGCGCGCATGCACATGCATGCATATGTTTTTGTGTGAGACACAGTTGTTTTAGGAAGTTGAGTTTAGAAACACAGGAAACGTGCCAGCAGTGTTATTTGACTTTTTAGCTAGTAAATCTCATAAAAAAAGAAAACATGGGTAATGGAAGGAACTGTAATGGCAAATAGCTAAGCATCTTAGCTATTTAGCATAGGACTTATTTTAATTTCACACACATTTGAGTACGGTGTTCAAGAGAGGCTACAACACTTCCAAATTAAAATAACATGTGCAAATGCAGAAAACTCTTGCATCAATTTGACAATACGTAGCAAATTATATTTATCACAACACCCGCATAATACCCACAGTGGGGAAAATAATAGGAGAAATAGGTTCAGGTGTGATTTGTAGATGACCTTTGCAGCAGCTGATTTATCACTTCAAACCTCATACTAACTAGGAGACAAAAAACAAAAAAGGAAAAAAGCATTAAAAACCCATCAAGACCATTTAGTTTCCAATGTTAACTTCATGATAATTATCATATAATGGTTAAACTAATTAATTAACGAACTGCAGCAGAATTAATGTGTTACAGTCCATTAGATTCAAGTGGTCAAGATGGTGAAAATGAACTTTAATTATTCAAACAGCTTCTTATTCTGAATGTGATATACAGTATGAATATTTAGAATAGTTAACTTAATGATGGGTGACCATACTTGGTGAAATACATGGCTTTTAAATGAATGTGCTTTCAAACACAAATGCAGACCAGTTCACATGCACACGTACATGCACATGCACATGCACACACACACACAAAGGTAGACAAAGGATGCAAGTATGGCTTTAGTTCTTTACTAAGACAGGCATATCCAAATTAGCAATAAGAGCATAGAGTTAGAGACATACAAAAGATTGATACTCCGGTTTCGGGAGGAACAGAATGCATGGAACGGCGTTACATATTTAGGATACAACAAAAGGTAACCTTGCTCAAGGGCACTTCAGCCAGGGATGCAGAGGGAAGGGAAAGTGCTGTTCATTCACTCCCCCCACCCAAACATTATTCCCTCCAGTCCAGGGACCAGCAACCTTTCGGTCCTAAACCCACTTCTCTAACCTTTACTGAAAAAAAGCCGTAATCATTGTACCAATACATTTAGCAGTATTACAATTTTAAGATCAATACAATAACTAATCAACAAAATCAATAAAACTTGATAATTAAATTAATTACCAATTAATTTCATTATTAGATGAGCTGCATTATGAAGCACACTATGCTTGTACTATGTCACTTCATAACAACACATTTGACTGAAATTGCAGTGCAGAAACATCAGAACAACTTTCTCTATGGTTATGAAAACTCTTTACAGTACACTATCCTTCTGGCCTCATGACATAATGTCCACGCACAGTGCGCCGTGAAATTTCGGCCACGAGCGCGCTGTGTTCTTCATCTCCGTCGCTCTCAGAGCGGAAGCGCGTACTTCCGTATATCGATGGAGACCACTCGGACTACAGTTCCAATGAGCACCTGCTCTCAGCCATTAGGCTAATCTGCAGAACAGGTGCATCTCATTCACGGACCAATTTGGCCGTGTTTATAAGGACTGCCTTATGTGCTTCCAATTGGCGAAGCATTGAACTTACCCCCGTGTAGTCTGCCGAGCATTTATATTCCCGTGTTTGTTTACTGTGTTTTGACTCTGCGTTCTGTGTTTTTGGATTACCTTTACTACTGTTTGCCGATCGCACGACCTATTTCTGTACCTTGGATTACTCTTCTACATGCCGTTTATGTACCACTGTCTGTTGTGTTTAATAAACACTGCATTGCTTTCACTTCCGTCTCCCGATCCTGCACTTGTGTCTCAGCCATGCCGCGGTGACACATAACTTATGTTTTAATGTGAGTTATATCATTAGTTTGGGGGAGAATGGGGAATAGTGGAAGCCTGATGTTCCTGCTTAAACTGCCCATATACAAAAATATGTATGCACTGTATGCAAATTTTTTGTGTCAAGTCATCAAATCTCCATCCTGCTTTCAGTTCACATCAAAGTAGAGCCCAAAAGTCTATTCAATTCAATTCAATTTATTTGTGTAGCGCTTTTAACAACAGACATTGTCACAAATCAGCTTCACAGAAGTATATAGATTCTGAATATAAACTTATGAATCTATAAATGTATCTCTATATATATCCCTAATGTGCAAGCCTGTGGCGACGCTGGCAAGGAAAAACTCCCTGAGACATCAAGAGTAAGAAACCTTAAGAGGACCTAGACTCAAAGGGAACCCATCCTCATTTGAGTATTTTCTGTACAAGAGAGATAAGCCTCCTTTATTGTGTTGCTGGAGACAGACATATGGAGAGCCAGTCTAGCTAGTCTAATCAAGGAAAAATAATTT
The DNA here is from genome assembly GCA_030068355.1 of Notoglanidium maculatum. NCBI lineage: Eukaryota > Metazoa > Chordata > Actinopteri > Siluriformes > Auchenoglanididae > Notoglanidium > Notoglanidium maculatum. The sequence goes on along the minus strand of JAQQZX010000007.1, from coordinate 3,531,025 downwards.
ACAAAATAATCAATTATCAAAATAATCCGGATTTGCAGCCCTAAAATACATTTTATAATAAAGACCAATATACTACTATGTACATGTGCACACAACACTTCATGAGTCTCACAGTCTCTGGTCTGAAGTGAAACTATTCATTATCATAGCCTCTAGTGCAGGGGTGTCCAAAGTTTTTGCAAAGAGGGCCAGATTTGGTAAGGTGAAAATGTGTGGGGGCCGACCATTCAGTCTGACATTCTTTGACAAATTTTCTCAACCATTTTCATCACACAGTCTTTAATAAATTCACCCTCAGTGAAAGGTTTGCAGTACTTGGCAATCAGCGTTGCCACTTCGTAGCTCGCCTTTGTGGCATTTTCATTTGACTCACGGGCTCTTGTAAAAAAGCGCTGCTGTGCCATTAAAACAGCTTCCAGTTGCTTCAATTTTTCACCGCGTTTGTCTCCAGTTAGCTTGTCATAGTTAGAATGTTTTGTCTGGTAGTGCCTCTTAATATTAAATTCCTTGAAAACGGCCACAGTCTCTTGGCAAATTAGGGAGGAACAGTTGTTTCGTATTTCAGTGAAAAAATACTCCAATTTCCACTTGTCCTGGAAACGCCGGCCCTCTCCATCAACTTTCCTTTTTTAGCTACAGTCGCCATGTCAGAAATGGGCTGGGCTGAAATGATCACACACAGGCCACGGGTCATAGTAAGCACAGGGCTACTGCCATCTTCTGGTGAAATGTAAAATAGCGATTTTTGTATACACGTATTTTATACTGTAGTCAACAGTGCTGGCGGGCCGCATGTTATTGATTTTCTAACAGAGGCTGCGGGCCAGTGAAAATTTGAACACGGGCCGCAATTGGCCCCCGGGCCGGACTTTGGACATGCCTGCTCTAGTGGAATAAATGCACTCACTGGGTTTCCATTATTCCATTGTTCCAAAAAACATTATTTTGTCTTTAAAGCAGAAAAGGGGAACACCATCACAGTACCGTGCAAGCTATGCCATCCAGCTGTGAAAATGCCACCATCATCTACATATTTGGTATTGGGGTATTCCAAAAGTAACAGAAAGTAATCAGTTACATTTCTTTAATTCTGTGATTATTAGATTAGGTTAGTAATTGCATTTTTAAAAGGTAATTAGTAATTGTATCCGAATACATTTTTAAAGTAACCCTCCCAACCCTGATAATAATAATGAACACATAATAATAATAATAATAATAATAATAACACTAATAAACATTATCCAAAATATAGAACTAGAATGTGGCAAAACGGTAAAATCCAGAATAGTAATCACAGACCATTCAAGCATAGCAAGGCTAGCAATTGGGAAATGAAATGAACAAACTGGCTTGGCAAGGTCAGAATAAACAGCACTGAATCTATTACCTCACCAAGTGAGTGCATTTGGAGAGTTCTTAAAAGTGACTATACAAGAATTGTGTCTAGTTGTGTGCAATGAGTGGGCGAGTTTATGGTGGCTGTCATGATGGTTGCTGGGAACTGGAGTTGTGTCAATGCAAGGGATCCGAGCAAACCGAGTCATGCTGGGAACTGGAGTCATGGAAGCATCGCCCTGCCGCACTGTGCATACAAGGCCCGCCACAGGCTGCAGCGAGTGGCAGCCATAACAAGGGAGGGCTTATGACACAGTACTGTAATATTCAATATGCCAAAAGCTGATTCATGCTTAATTCTCATGAAAATGTGCATGCATGCATAGAAAGTGATTTTTTATATATATATAACCTTACAGTTAGAAATGCCTGCATGATCTGTGAATTCTGCCTATGACAGTTCATACTTATCACTTAGTGCACACCTTTGATTTTTGATAGATTGGAGACCTGCCCAGGGTGTACCCTGCCTCTTGCCTGAAGTCATCTGGGATTGGCTCCAGCTTCCTCGTTTCCCTGATGGATAAGTGGTATAGATAAAGGAAGGAAGGATGGATAGACTACTGTAGTGTATTGTGCAAACCCTTAGTACATGTATTATTTATAGTGTTTTGTGACCCTAAAGGAAAGATGGAGTATGGGTAAGTGGTAAAGGCCTGTGTAGCCTATGGGTAGCTTTCTATATAACAGTTAACCTGTGAATGCAAGTACTTATTTTGTAACCATGGATACTCGAAAGACCAATTATATTTAGGCACAAGGCTGTATAAAAGATTATTACATTTAATTGAAAGTACAATAAAATTGTCTTCTGTTTTTATTGCAAAACACACATTGTGCTAGAGAAAGGCCAAAGATATTCTTTTGGAAGGCATACCTAAGAAAGTATGTGATCTTGGATCTAAGCAATAACTCTGGTGGAGTCTGAGATCAACAAGCCCCTGAGCCCAGACCCATTTTCAGCCATTGTTGAGGTTTAGGTCAAACACTGAAACTCAACTGCTCGGTCATTGTCAACTTGGAACTCCTGAGACACACCTGTATACATGGCTTCCACATGCACATCAAAGGAAGGCTTTGTTAAAGGGTACATGAACAAGTGTACCCTTTTAAACTTCTTAATGAACATACCTCTTCTCTTCAATAATAATAAAGGACATTCTCTCTACATCCAGATTTCTGTAAGGCTGCTTTGTGACAATGTCTGTTGTTAAAACAGAACAAGTCAAATTGAAAATGGGAAACTGAAATGTTGAAGGGGCTTTTTTTGTGAGATCTCAGCTATTGAAACTTTGATTTGAGCTGAGCCAGATCTGCTGCCAAGTTGTTACTTCTAGAAAGCAGCACACACACAAATATATAGCACAATGTACTGCACATACTTCATAATGCAGTTCAACTAATAATGAAATTATTTGGCAATTATTTTTTTACTGATTTTTTCATCAATTGCAGCCCTTATGAATTTTACAATTAATCCTGTTAAATAATTTTTGTTATTCTGTCAATGTACATCACCACAATGGATTTGAAATAAAGCAATCAAAAACTGATTGTAGTCTAGACTTTTAACTTTGTTCAAGGTGTTTAACAAAATTATTGCATGAACTGTTTAGGAATTACAGCCATTTCTTACATAGTTTCTTCATTTCTAGTTAATTGGACAATTGAATGGTACATAATGTATATGTATTCTGTAAGCTGCTATTCTGTGGTTTTCAATAATTTACCAGTTTATAATGGGAACACACTCTTAGAATCTTAAATCCACAATCTTAGCTAGACAATTAAATTTATAATCTAGCTATATATTTCTAACAAATAAGTGAATGAATGAATGAATTAATAAATAAATAATCATCTAAACTCTTTTTCATTTGATGATCAGTGCAATAATACTGTAGAAGTAGTGTTTTTTAGTGGGACTTTTTAGCTTTACAGCAGTCATCAACAGACGGAAGATCTTGTCCAGAAGCTGAAACACTGCAGTGGAAAGAAGTCCAAAGTCTTGTCAGGATGCTGTACTGTTAGCAGGGGCCAGATGCCATTGGCATCTTGAGTATGTTTGCATGGTACTGCCTCTTAGTCTTTGCTGAGCGACACCATAAGGAGAGGGCTGCAATAACATGGCATGCCCTGTGGGATTTTGGGAAGTGACAGCAGGCAGCAGGGGCAGAAGGGTCATGGGGAACATCATCCAGACACTGCCATGCTGTCTGACCACACACACACACACACACACACACACACACAGACAGAGAGAGAGAGAGAGAGAGAGAGAGAGAGCGAGAGAGAGAGAGAGAGAGAGAGAGAGAGAGAGATCATGACCTGAATTACAACTCACATTATGTGGGCGACGTAGTGGGGAAATTTCTTATACTAAGATCAGGTTTATGGAAAATGGGTAGACCTGCAGCACACAGGCTGTCAAACAGAATATTTTTTAGTTAATGAGAATA
>JAQQZX010000007.1:3506236-3526398 GCA_030068355.1 Notoglanidium maculatum | reverse complement strand
TTGTGTCTGACCACACACACACACACACACACACACACACACATAAAGAGAGAGAGAGAGAGAGAGAGAGAGAGAGCGAGAGAGAGAGAGAGAGAGAGAGAGAGAGAGAGATCATGACCTGAATTACATCTCACATAATGTGTGATACATAGTGTGGAATTTTCTTATACTAAGATCAAATTTATGGGAAAAGGGTAGACCTGCAGCACACAGACTGTCAAACATATTATTTGCAGTTAATAGGAATAATGAATGTCTGACCTAAACCTCCTTTGACCATTTCATAGACCAGTGAGAGGGTGAGCATACACTTGCTGTTACACTTTTGATTATATTCATGGACCAGTCTACTCGACATGGAATAAAACTGATTTCGATCATCAACTTTGAAAGTTTGGGAGACAAAATGGCAGGACACTCAAGTTCTTTCACTCCAACTTTGGCAAACCATGTCTTCATGAAGCTCGCTTTGTGCACAGGGGTATTGTCATGCTCAGATACCTATCATGAACAGGCAGGTCCCGTGCAGGGAAATACTAATGCTACAGTGTACAAAGACATTTTATACAATTATCTGCTTCCAATTGTGTAACAACAGATGAGGGGAAGAACCACATATGGGTGTGATATTCAGGTGTCCACAAACGTTTTACCATATAGTGTAGGAGCAGACATGTTATACTGTATACTGTAAATGATATTTACACTGAATTTTATTTTTAGTTCCAATTTAAATTAATTTAAATCTGAATTTCAAGTTCAATTTGAGCCTCATATACATAGTTTTTCTTTGAAACTGTAACAGAATGACTGCAGCCATGCCACCATTACCTTTTTTTATGTCTCTATCCAGTGGAATGCTTCAGTAGCTTCCAAGTATTTTTCAGAAAATGCCTTTTTCAGGAGAAATTCCCCAAGACTGACACCTGCTCTGTTGTTTGTGATGAGAAACAAGATGTCAGCAGCAGAACAATGGCAAAGGAAAGTACCAAATAGCAACACACTGTCAGTCTTCTTCTGTCAGTCTTGAAAGGCATACATCAAGCCTGACATAAATGTGGCGGTTTTGCATTTTTAAGGCTCACATTTGTTCCATTAAACAAATACTGGCCCTTGTCCCAATTTTGTCACTTTTTAAAATAATCCGATTGTCGTGTTCATCTTCAGCTTTCCAGAGTGAGAATATGATTAATCATGTTCTGGCTAATACTATTACTGGCAAGAAAGTGCTATGCATGGCTGTTTACTTCTGATTGGATTGGGTGGGGCTGCCAAATGTTTCAGCCACAACATTAAAATCTCTAGGCTGTCTCTCTAGAGGTCTGGGGTATTACAGTTTAAAAAACAATGCCCTTTCCGGATTTTAACAAGTACAGTTTGTGTTATCATTATGGCTGATTGATAGAACTGTTACTAATTTCTTCTAATAATTCAAATTATTCCCTCCCCTGTATTTTCTTGCCTGTTTTTGCTATGGCAATTGATCAATACTGCCACCATAGCTAAATGTGTTGGCCCATCTAATGTTTGTTGGATTGGTAGCAGAATATTGATTAAGTCTAATAATAAGAGGTTTTGCTAATCTTTAATGGTTAAGCAAAGTCACTAAACTGATAACTCATTTCAAGACACACACACACACACACACTGCATGCTTACACGTGTGTTAGTGCGTGCTTGAAAATAGAACCCGGCAATCAATTACTTCTGTAATTTGTATGCAAATTAAGCAGGTTATTACTTTTCGTTAATATTAAAATATTTCCATGTCGGATGTGATTAATCTTGTAAACCCCAAACCCCACCACACTCCCCCACCTTTCCTTGATCAGAGCTCACATTTTTATATGACATGAGGAGCTGGCATGCAAATAGAAACAATCAGACAGGTGGTTTGCCCCATTCTATTTCCCACAATTACTTGGTTCTGTTTGATTAGGAGAGCAGTGCTTCTGGGCAGGGACACCAAAGCATTAATTTAGGATTCTTTTAGAAATTGCTGAATTTCTCCAATTAATATCGTGTTACAATATTCTCGCAGATGTTGCCAGTAGGTGTTTTTGGCCACTATTGCAGTCTAACAGCTTAGACATCTGCTTGTTGACACTACATTTTGTGAGAAAAGCATGACATTATCATCTGGATTGTCTTAGTTGTTGCAATTTATTCCAGTTTCATCAAAGCTAATCATGCATGAACTTTTTGAGCCATTAAATTAAGCAGCATGTTTTATCCCTGTGGTATACATAGGAACTAATTCTGCCATGTCAAGCTTTGTTTGCTTAGCAGACAGATGTAACATTCTCATAAACACACACACATGCACAAGCATGAAGATTTAACACATCCCTTTCCATCTAAAAAAAATCACTGTTAACACTGACTATGAATATCCATGAAAGCAAAACAAATTGCTCAAATACTATCATTTATTTATTCCTGTATTTAAATTATTGTAGTATTATATCTGAGCTTCAGTTTAGGTCTATATTAGTTCAGTCTATTATGGAAATGTGTTCCCTTCTCTTCCTTGCTTCTCTCTTGCTCTTCCTCTTTACTTCTGAATCCACTCTTGGTAGCCTAAAAGTATCTCTCAAAGCAAGGCGTACATAAATTGCATCTGTAATGAATATTTGGACATTTTTTAGACAGGTCTTCAAGTGTCTCACAGCAGGACAGCTATTATAGTTATTTACATAATAATAATAATGATAGGATTAGGTATAATTGATATGTTTGTGACCCAACACAAAATGTTTTGTTTAATTGCTGTATTATAGAGTAATATGACATTCAGGTAAGTTTTCGGAAATTTCATTCAGTACAAATGAATAGTATTGCATATTATATTAGCATTTTCTCTCTTTTTTTGTTACCTCTAATTTGTTATGTTGCAAACTGGAGTAACTGCTTTATTTTGTCAGAAGCTCCTAGTGCAAGGCAGGAATATAAAAGCTCACACTCATTTACAAATTCACATTGAGAAAATTTAAAATAAGCAGTCAGACATAGGGAGAACATGCACAGACATAGGCTGTGAACCGAAGGTCTGGGATGTATTATACACTAACAAAATTGGACTATTATATCAGATTTTTTAATTAAAACTAAGCAATTCAGCTAAATTGGCCAAAATAATCCCAGATTTTGTTTGTGATTTCTGGAAAGGCTTTTGTCAGAGGGATCACAGATAATTTCTCCCAACTAATTTGGATTTTTAGCCATACTTTAGTCTTTTGTATACTGCAGGTTGTGGTTGACAGTGACTAATTATAAAAATATAAAGTATAGGTTTTTGCAATTTACCCCTCAAATTTCTCCAAAATGTTTTTTGTCCTTCTTAAATGGAATGCCATGTACATGTCAAAGAAACATCCACATGAATGCCAGGACCCAAGTTTTCCAGCAGAACATCATATTTTCCCCAAGTAAGTGACACACATTTACCCAACCATCCACATGATTTGAAAAAAAAAGTGATTCATCAGACCAGGCCACCTTCTTCCATGGTCCAGCTCTGATGCTCATGCACCCATTATACGGGCTTTTGGCAATGATAGGGATCAGCATAGGCAGTAGCTTTTCTGTGGGATCTGACCAGATGGGCCAGGGTTCACCAGTTGTCCTTCCTTGGACCACTTTTAATAGGTAGTAACCTGTGCTTACCAGGAACACCCTACAAGACCTGCCTGGAGATGCTTGGCCCAGTCATCTAGCCATCACAATTTGGCCCTTGTTTGAGTTGCTAAGAGGGTGGCATGGTGGTGCAGTGGTTAGCACTGTCACCTCACAGCAAGAAGGTCCTGGGTTCGATCCCCGGGTCACCAAGGGTGCCTTTCTCTGCGGAGTTTGCATGTTCTCCCCATGCATGCGTGGGTTTCCTCACACAGTCCAAAGACATGCAGATTAGATCAACTGGCTACTCTAAATTGCCCATAAATTGTTTGGTTGTTTGTCTGTCTTGGTCCTGTGGTGGACTGGCGACCTGCCCAGGGTGTACCCTGGGTTGGCTCCAGCTTCCCCGCGACCCAGATGGATAAAGCGGTATAGATAATGAATGGATGGATGGATAGAGTTGCTAAGATCCTTATGCTTGCCCATTTTTCCTGTATCCAACAGATCAATTTTGAGGACTGGATGTTCCCTTGCTGCCTAATATATCCCATCCCATGACAGGTGCCACTGTAATGAAAATCAATGTTGAACACTTCACCTGTTAATTATTTGGTTTTAATGTTATGGCTGATCAATGTATACTTGTAGAAATAATGAAAACACTCGTGTACATGTAAATACTGTTATAAGACCTACTATCATTACATGCCTTACTTTATTATTTACATCATGTGATCAGTCTGCTAACAAATGTCTATTTGAACATGTCATGCCAAGTAATATTCAGAGTTTTGCTATTACTGCAGCTTATTATTGTCTGTGCATTTAGTTATCAAGAATTATTTACTTAGCACAGCTAAGTAATTCCATGCTTCACATATTTAATGCATGCATTATGAAAGACATAATGAATTGACAGTTAGTGATTTAGCTGGCTGATTACAGTCCATAACTTTTGGAAAATTATGGAGAACCATATAATTAATCTAAACTGAAACATATGTTTGTCAATTTATTTCTAGTTTTAAGGGTGGCTTTTACTTTTAAAAGATGAAATGTAGTCCATCTGTCGACAGCTGATTGTTGGAATTTAATTAGTACCTATGTCAGGGTGACTTTGAAGGCAGATGCAATTGCAGCTTAGGATACTTATTATACACAGGATTCAAGGTCAGAGTCAGGCAAAAGGTCAGGTGATGTACAGATGAAGTGACTGATGTTGTACTTCAAACTAGATAATATTGCACTAGTTGAAATACAAATAATTAGAGGAAAAATCTAGCACGCTGGTATAATGATCACACTTGAAATTGTACCACTTATAAGTTAGAACATAAATTGCATCAAACTGGTAGTAAACCAACTTACATTAAAATGTGAATTTACATGATCATCACTAGAGCAGATGATCACTCTACCTATCTACAATTGCAAATTAACTAGGATTAAAACAACCCCTGAAGCTCAAACACACAAAGACTGTAGAAACAATGAGTAATGACCAATATAACATCCAACCTCTAAAATGATGAGAAATGTTTACCTCAGTCCTTGTCAGCTGTAAAACTACAGGCAAAGACCAGGCCAAAACTAAAATCAAAACCTATCTTAGAAAAGAGTGTATCTCAGCAGTTATTTCAAATCTTTCACTCAGTATTTAGGTTTTGTCACAGTACTGAAACAGCACAGGTTAAAGTAATAAATTACTTTATAAATTACTAATGGCCTTTGATTAGGGTTGCGTCTATTTGCTTGTGCTAACAGCTTTTGGTTCTATAGACTTTACTATTTATCTGTTTAGTGCCAGATCCCTTGCCATCCTTACTAAAACCACAGAGTGGAGCCATGTTCCTCCTATTTTATACACCTATTTTTTTACCCTGGCTCACGGTAAAATTTTACATTGGTTATAAAATAGTAGTATTCATCTATAAAACACTGAATGGTCTTTCCCAGACAGCAGACAGCACCTGAGCAATCTTTTTATCTTCTTTTTTTAAATAAAACCCATGAAATTACCTTTCTGATAATGTTCAAAACACTCACACAGTCTTAATTTTTAAGTCTAGGCTGAAACCATGTTTATTTAATCAGGAATTTTGTTAAATAGCTTATTACGTAAAGGTATAGAACTGGGCATATTTATGAAGCCCCATTTCCATACCTTTAAATAAGCTATTTAGCAAAATTCTTGATATCTAATAATCTATAACTCTATATAACTGGTCTAGTTATAACTGTTTAGTGATGGTGGTGTGGTTGAGTGCTGATGTTACAGGGTGCTCTCATGCCTTTATAATTTTCTGACTTTCACTTGAAGTTACAATGTCATAGCTATATCTGACCATGTCCATGCTGTCTACATTTGTAATTAACCTTCTGCTGCTGTGCATGGTCCACATATACCCTAAAAATTTAAACAAATAGAATGAAGCAAAAACAGTTTATGCCCAAGACTCACTATTGCTACAAAACCTGTATACTCTCAGTTTCTAAGAACTGTTTCTATTAATACTGTTCTTTGCTCATTCCAGGATTCTTATTCATGATATGCTCATATTTAACATTATTTTAACATACTTAGTATTATATGCATTTATTTCTAGAACTGTGTACTATACCAATGTATAATCCCACATTCAAGAATCACCCAAAAGAGAATTGGTTCCCATTTTCACAGATTTCTGTAAAGCTGATTTGTGACTGTGACTATTGTGCAATTATACATACTATAACATAGAATTTAAATTAATGCTGGTGTATTAAATAATGTCAAACCCCTTATCACCATATTCTTTAGACTATGCATCCTTATGGAAGACTGTCAGGGTGGGCCATCACTCAGATCTGTTGAGTGTTTTGCATGCAGCACAGGATACTTGGTATTATCCTAGAGGTGGGGACAGGAGGAAGAACGAAGATGGAGGGAGAAGGCATTGATGAAATGACCAGGAACGCCTAATTAAAGCAGCTGAGCTCAAGTGCATTGATGTATTACATCAATTACGGCCCAGTTCGATAGGTCTGGCCCTGCAAGCACTGCCACAGACACTGAGGCTCCCACCAAACACTCTGAATAAGTAATGGCAGTGCACAGGGAGAGAGGTGTCTGAGACACTACCCAATAGCAAAAGACACCACTGCGTCAAGTGCTGAATGAGATTTATAAGTCTATATCCATGCTGGAATATTGAATGCAGTGGCAGAAAGAGCTAAACTGAAGTGCTTCCTTCCTTTTCCCCATTTTCTTTTCAGTAGTTTGTATGTATTATCTGCTTAATGATTACAGATCATCATTTTCATTCTTCACATATATTTAAAGGTTATGATTGTGATCATGAAGGAGAGATGAGTGTTTCCATGATGATTCTTCCATGGTGCATCATGGTAAATATATAGAAAAGTCCTTATATTAACATAGTAAAACCTGTCATATGATTTCTGTAAACTCACACTGTCAGACAAACAATATGTAGGGCAAAGCAAAGAGAATAGCCTTAGCTAGCCCGATTCTCATCGAATGAGTCCTCCATTGAATGAGTTATGGTAGCAGACTGGTAAGTGTGTTTTTGTACAGGAAGAAAATATAGCATTAAATAATACATGTACTGGACAATAAAATGTGGGCATTGCAGCTCATGAAAGTCACCTACTTGAATGTTGGGTCAAAATGAGGGATGATTTAGATTTGTAGGCTCTCACACAATACCTGTTAAAGTGAACAATTAAGCAATTAGGTAACACAATGAAACAATTGTTGAAAATATGTGATTGTGATGATAGGCTTGTGTTTAAATATCATGAGTGGCATTAATCTTAGGTGATCAAACCAGCGAGACTGATGTGGACAATGCTCATGATCAAAGTGATTATACTCTTCCTCTCACTTATAAACTTTAATTATTTGATAATGTGTTGCTAATGTTTTTTTTTTCTCCATAAATAGTTTCGGTCACAAATATAGAAGAGGACAAGGCTTTTAATTTCAATAGCCTGCAAGCTCAGGATTATATTATTAGGATTGTATTCAGATTAAATAAAATTCTACTAGATTATATAGAACTAATATAAGACTATATAATATAATATATAATTATTAAGGGCTCTTAAAATAGTTTATGATGATTTTGAATAGCAGCCTTAGTAGATTCTGACAGCATGTCCAAAAAGCTTTTTTGATCTTTTTTGGAATGTAACAAATTGAATAAGTAAAGAAAATCTGAAAAAGAAAGAAAGAAAGAAAGAAAGAAAGAAAGAAAACTATAGGGCATCTGTTTGTGATCAGTTTTGAAGTTGAATGAAATATTTGAAGTTGAGGAATTGTAGAAGATCAGGAGTTGAATAAATTTATTCTCTGCAAATTTCTATATTTTTTTTATTTATCTTCTTTTTTAAATATTTTCCTATGTTTCCGGTAAACCTTGTGGTCTAGATAGATACACTAAATGCCCAAAAGTATGTGGACGCTTGACCATATCATATGTGTTTGTTGAACATCCCATTCCAGTGTTGGACCCCCCACCCCTATTTTGTTACTATAAAATCCTAAAATGGGAAGGCTATAAAATGGGAAGGCTTTCCATTGGATTTTGGAATGTAACCATGGGGATTTGTGCTCATTCAGCTATACGAGCATTAGGGAGGTCAAGTACTGATGATGGACAATAAGGCCTGGTGCACAGTCCATGTTCCACTTCATCCCAATTGTGTTCAGTCAGGGCTCTTTGCAGGTCACTCAAGTTCTCCCACAACAGCCACTCCAAACCATTTCTCTATGGACCTTGGTTTGTGCACATTGCAGGAAACTGCACCAGTAGAAGTGCTTCATTTAATAATGTGCTGAGAAATTGTTATGCTACTGTTCTCTGCTAATGCTTGCTGACTTGCTCTTTGTGTTTTCTACTTTAGGGAGTATAAGATAGGTGCAGACATCAAAACACAGAAATGACACCACTTTTGCATATGGTTCATTCACCTAATCAGACCCCAGAGTGTTGTTTAGTATAGAGCTCATTTAGAGAGAGAGAGAGAGAGAGAGAGAGAGAGAGATGTATGCTTTTATTTTCATTGCAGTAATGAAAATGAAGTAATGAAAATGTGCCTTAAAAGTAATTAGGATAGTGCTTTCCCTTCTTACATCTTATTCATCGTCAACTGAAGAAAAGATCTGATTTATGATTATTGCATTATTGCTGAGGGGATTTTTCTCTCTGCACATTTTGAGAGTAAACAGAACAGACAGACAGTGGAGAACTTACACTACTAACGGGCTGGAATTGACTTCCAGCCAAGTTGCATAATTTCTTATCATCTGCACATATGCCAGCTTTAGAATTTAATACAAACAAAATTTTAGTACAACGGGAAAATGGAAGTGTATATTACTTGGTATCTCAGTCAGCACATGTGGTGCCCTGTCACAGTGTGGCAGCCTGTGAAAATGTTCTTATGGTCAAGTTTTCACATTCTTCACTTTAGATAGCTCTGAAAACTACAGGTTTCCTTAACTGAAATTTGTTTCCCTTTGGCACGTATCTCAAACTTGTAGCATTTTAAATTTTATCACCCAGAAAAATTAAAACTGTGAAAATTACATTTAAAAAGTTAATTTCAATTCAATTTCACTCAAAGGTGCCCTTCTATGTCTACATTTATAACCTTATCTGCTTATGAAAAAGAGCATAACCCTTAAATTCTAATGGATTTTAAGTATACAATTGGAAATGCTGATCATCATTTTGATAGTCACAATCACCCCCATGAGTTTCCATCTCATCACCTAGGGTAAAAGTCACTTGCAGCTTTGGACTAACTAGAGACTAGTGGGTCATCCCTTGCCTTGACAGATCTTTGTCCACACTAACATTGCTTGTGAAATAGTTGCGGATGCCATGGTGTGTGTGTGTGTGTGTGTGTGAAAGAATATTATTGGTAGAAAAACTCTATTTGTTTCCATGAAATCATCTCTAGTGACCTCCTGACATATTTTTCCTTACTTTCTCACATACATAATGCATGTTTAATGCTGAAGCCTACAAATTTCAAACTTATTTTGTGTGTGCTTCCTGGATGCTGAACTTTGCTCTAGACACTTCCCCCCTGAGGGGCTATATGAGGACACAAGCTGTGTATTTGTTAGTCTACTGCAATAGGCAATCACTAAAGCAATTAGCATTCTGCTCTAAAATGCACTTGCAGTTTAAAAAGCTGAGCCCTGGGTAACATAGTGCTCCCAGAGAAGCTAAATCTGCCCCCAGAGACCTATCTAACTAGTCTAATCCTTGCCTCTAAATAAGCCCTGTGATGGAAGACAGTTATTGCATACAGTTTATGTGGACAGTAAAGTGGCAGCTTAAAAACTAAAAAGCTCAAGCGGAAGCCACTACAGTAATCAAAACTAAACTTCTTTTAAATAAAAAAAAATATATAATTTACTTTATGTAAAATATATGTAAATTATTATATGATTACATATGTATATTATTATAATTTACTGAAATAGCTGATTATATCTTGAAAATATGAAGAGAGAGTTACAAAGACCCATTAAAACAACCAGTAAATAAAGATAGTATAGATATCATTGCAGTCACTGTAAATAGACCACTAAATTGACATTAACTTATGTTGCTGGAGACATTTGATAATCTCTATTGTGATAAATTCTGTTTATTCACATTTATTCATTCATAAAGACACACAATAGTCCTTCTTTTCAAGTACTCTTGCTTCATGTTTTGACATTTGCAAAATCACTGCAAATCACTCTCAATGTAGTGAGAGAAAGTGGAAACATTGTTTATTTATAATGCCAACCCAACAGAGCAATGATCTACTTCTTTATAAACTGCATATTATGACTGTCAACACTTACTGCACTCATTCATTAGAATTCTAAGTTGTCTCCTATGTCATTTTGCAGTATTTTATATGCATACAAAGAGGTGCTGGAATTATAAAGACTTGCTAAAGAAGAAGAAGAGATTCTTCAAACACTCCAAACACTATCTTAAAATCTACAAAAGGTGCAAAATCTTATTTTCATTCCATATGGATACCTTGGCTTTATCATAACTTACAGATGAAAATGCTAGCACACTCACCCATTGCCTAAGATGTGTGTCCTGCACTAGCTGGATGTGCAAAGATGAACAGGAGAGATTTATTTCCCAGAAACACTTAAGTCTTTGTGGGGAAAGAGGACAAGTAGCCCATTTTCTATATTATTGGAATTTGAGGAGTACATGAAAGTGCATGGGAGGACAGGCATGGCTGTTAGAGTTACAGGGTATGGACATCCACAGACATAACTACCATACAAAGGTTATGTGTTGTCTTGCTGCATTATGGTTATGTAAGCATGACATTATTTTTTTTCCATTCTATACATTTACATTTTGCATATGGATGCAATAGACTGGACTTTGAACAAGAAAAATTTGTACAAGCCAGAAGGTACAAAAGGCAAGTGGCCCTTTGGCGGAAATCCATTATTCTGTGCATAAACCAAAACAACGTAGAAACAAACCAATGGTCGCTATATCCATTGAAGCTAGTATGAACAAGCATACATTTGAGCCTTTCTCTTTAATTAGAGCTGAACCATTACAAGCTTTTCCATGTTGTCCATCTGTAATCAGTTCTGCAAATACTATTGTAATTACTAAAAACTACTGGAAGCTAGTGTAAGTTCAGTGTTAAGGCTAATTTACAACCATGATTATTAGAGCAGAAGAAGGTTTCCATAATGAGTCAGGTCTAAGTCGTTTTATGCTGGGGTCTGCTGAAAATGAGTATGTAAGCTTTCCTTTGAGTCTGACTGGAGATAAGTGAGAGAAACAGGGAGAGAGATACCTTGAATTTTTTTGCCAGTTGTGAATTACCTTGCCCCTAGGACACATAACATCACCTGTAGAAATGATTCATATCCTTTGTTCGCCAAATATGATCTGGGCAAAAGTGACTGGCAAAAGTCAATCATGTTAAAATCAATAATGGCAGTCTCTACTGTGTGACCGATGAGATACTGTTGACGGTTCTTTAGGAATAGTAACACAGAATATGCCCAATGCATTTGTGTAACCATCCATAGCCAGAATATCATACAAAAGTAGCTTTCAATATGATAAATACATAATATATATAAATCTGTAAATTTAACCACATTTCAACAAAGAATTGAATGAAACTTTTTTTTTGCATTCTTTATTGCAAACAGATGTCAAAAAATGTTATCATTTTTATCAATTTCATTTTTCTTCAAGTGTTTTAGTGCATAATGAGATTCTCCAGATTCATCTAAAAAAATTTAATTGATGTTGCACTTATAAGTATGTAAAAATATATATGTAAAAAATGTTTTGCTTGGAAGGTTAGGTTTTGCTTGGACATAACTATCTCTAAATCTTGGACAGGATCTTTTAGTGCCCACCTGACTATTCACATCAACCCAAGCAAGCTGCAACAATCACATAAATACAACAAACTTAAATTCAAATGACCTTAATGCATTTAGGAACAACGTGTTTACAAGGATTATACAACCCTGTTTCCAAAAAGTTGGGATGCTATGTTAAATGTAAATAAAATATGTGGTGATTTGAAAATCATGTAAACACATATTTAATTGAAAATAGGACAAAGACCACATCAAATAAGGAAACTTATGGAAATTCCATTTATTTATTTTTCAATTTTGGAAAATGTGTGTTTGAATTTTGAATTTGATGCCAGCAGCAGGTTTCAAAAAAGTTGGTAAAGGGATTGGGACAGAATGTTTTCCACTGTGTTGAATCACCTCTTCTTTTAACAACACTCTGTAAACATTTGGGACCTGAGGAAATCAGTTGCTGGAGTTTTGAAAGTGAAATCTAGTCGAATTCTTGCCTGATGTTGGATTTCAGCTGTTAAACAGTTCAGGATCTCCTTTATCGTATTTTTCATTTCATGATATGTGTGACAGATCAGCATCCAGATTCTTCTACTACAGACCTGTTCTGATGTAATATGTGCAGAATGCAGTTCAGCATTGTCTTGCTGAAATAAACAAGGACTTCCCTAAAAAAGTTGCTGTCTGGATGGCAACATACAGTATTTTGCTCCAAAACCTGTGTATATATCAATCAGCATTAATGGTGCCTTCCCAGATCTGCAAGCTAACCATGCCATGTGCACCATAACGGATAATGGATTTTGAACTATGTGCTGATAACAAGCCAGATGGTCCCTCAACTGTTCATACCTCCCAAAAAAACATTTCTCAGACCACAGGACAGTTTTCCACTTGACCTCAGCCCATCTTAAATGAGCTTGGGCCCAGAGAAGGCGATGTGGTTTCTGGTTCATGCTCACATATGTTTTTTTTTTCTTTGCATGCTAGACATTTAACCTGCATTTGTAGATAAAGTGATGAACTGTGTTAGAGATAGTGGATTCTGTATATCCTCCTGAGCCCATCCAGTGATTTCCACTACAGAATCCTGTCTGTTTTTAATGCAGTGCCACCTGAGGGTCATCAAGATCGTGGCCATCCAATACTGGTTTTCAGCCTTGAATCTTGAATATAGAGCTTTCTCCAGATTCCCTGAATCTTTTAATAGTATTATGTATTGTAGATGATGAAATCCGCAAATTCTTTGCAATTTTACATTTAGGAAAATTATTCTTAAATTGTTGCAATATTTTTTACTTATACTGCTGAGAGACTCTGTCTCCCTGAGATGCTCTTTTTATACCCAGCCATGTTACTGACCTGTTGCCAATTAACCTGATTAGTTGTGAGATGTTCCACCAGTTTTTTTAAGCATTACACAACTTTTCCAGTCTTTTGTTGCCCATGTCCCAACTTTTTGGAAATGTGGTGCTGTCATCAAATTCAAAATGAGTGTATATTTTTCATAAAACAATAACATTTCTCAGTTTTAACATTTATGTTGCCTTTGTTCTAGTTTCAATTAAATATGGGTTTCCATGATTTTCAAATCATCACATTCTGTTTATATTTACATTTTACACAGAGTCCCAAGTTTTTTTGGAAATGTGGTTGTATCATTAACATGCTTAATCAGGATAGCCTATACATTGAGCCTTTTGCTTCAGCTCAGCTTTACCTTCATTGTAGGAGCCATTTTATCACATAACCCCAGTGCCAGGAAATTTTCATTAGACACATCTAGTCCTTATTTGCCATTCTAGTACCACCCAGGCATTGACAACTCATTTTCAACCTTACCTAAAAATATTAAGTTTGAAATATGTTTCCCCTTGGTCTCATGCTTATTGTCAAAGTTTATGATAACAAACAAAGCATGACTTGTGCTTTTTGCTCTCAGGCAATCTAACTATCCATCCATCCATTAATACTGCTTTATTCATCTGGGTTGCGGCGGGAATCTGGAGCCAATCTCAGCAGACTTCAGGCGAGAGGTGGGGTACACCCTGGGCAGGTCGCCAGTCCACCACACGGCCAACAGTCACACACGCTTGCATTCACACCTATCGGCAATTTAGAGTAGACAGTTGACCTAATCTGCATGTCTTTGGACTGTGGGAGGAAACCGAAGCACCTGGAGGAAACCCACACATGAATGGGGAGAACATGCAAACTCCACACAGAAAGGCAGCCCAACCCAGAACCTTCTTACTGTGAGGTGACAGTGCTAACCACCACACCACCGTGCCGCCGCCAATCTAACCACTTTCTCAAAAATATTGTATAATTTTGAATGAGATGGAAATTCACTATGATCTACTTATATTACTTGAAATTGAAAAATTAAACAGACTATGTGAAGGTGGGGGCAGGATTGAGTGTCAGGCTGGACTTAATTAATGAGTATGTTTTGTGTTGCAGTGGAGAGCCAAAGGAATAAAGTGGAGAGAGAGCCGAGGGCCAAAGAGAGAAAGATGGAATCGAGAACCAGCACAGAGCTGTGAGTATGCCTGTGTGTTTTTTTGTGTTTAAGTTGGTGTGTCTCAGTGTGAAAGTAAAACAAGCCATCTTACAGTGGGTTTGCCGTACCCTGGAACAACACCGCCAGTGGTTCTGTGTGCTGACAATGGAGGGGATCAGCCTCCTGTTTGCATTTGCTCAGCACCTCCATGATGCCTGCCATTAGTGTTTGGGGCTGAGGAACATGACACCAAGGAGATCATCAAGGTGTGGTACTGGAGCAATTCATCATCTGATTACAGGAGGGAACAGCTGAGTTGGTCCAATGCCATCACCCAGCATCACTGCATGAGCCGATCCAGCTGGCTGAGGACCATTTGGAGGCATTTCCAGTGGTAGGTGGGTACCCTGTCCATCTCTTTCTTTCTCTTTCTCTCATCCTTCCTCCTCTCCCTGCCCCTCTCCTGTCTCCATCCCATGTAGGTGATAACTAGAAGCAGTTCTTCTGCGCAACTTATCAGCATGCAGTGTTGCAGAGATTGGGAATTAAATCTATCTATACAAGTGTTTACCATCTGCAGATGGACATGTTGGTCAAACAGTTCAGAATTGGGATAAATGGCTTGAGCCCTGCTATTTGCAGTACAAGAGTTTCTGCAAGCCTACACTAGGTTTTCCCTATTTGAGTTGTATGGGAATAAGCCTCATGGCATCTTTGATATCATTAGAAAAAAATTGAGAAGAGGGACCTTCTAGTAAAAATGAATGTCAATATGTTGTTGACCTGAGAGCAAAGCTCCACATTTTGAGTCACCTAACCCAAGATAATTTGCTGCAGTCACAAGAACAGCAAGCCTGGCTGTTTAATAGGGAAGCATGGTTATAGGAACTTGCACTGGGAGAAAAAGTGCTTGTAATAATATGCACATCAAGCTTTAAATTACTCAGCAAGCGGCAATGGCCCGAGGTCACATGGCAAGTTGGGGACATCGAGTATGAAGTGACAAAAATGGAAGGAGTGTTAGAGATTTACCACCTCAACCTACTTAAACTCTGAAAGGAGGTGGTCCCTGTGGGGTTGGCAAACGTCCCTGAGATGGAGGAGCTGGGACCAGAGGTAAGTCTGAAAGTGGTCACACAATCCTTCCCAGTCCCCTGTGAAGGCCACCTCTTACTGTTCCAACTAGCAGAGGTTCTCAAGTTACAAGTGGAATTTTTGTGTTCTCACCTCTCACTGGTCTCACTAATTTCATGGAACTAATATTAGAACTAAATCTGTTGTGTATGCAATGCCTTGCATTGATGAATTGCTTGATTTGTTATGCATGGCTCACTTTGTATTCAACAAAGGCATATTGGCAGACCCCCTTGACTCCTTGGTCCGGAAAAAAATGGCCTTTTTCACTCCATTTGGCTCACACAAATTTGTCATCCTTCTGTTTGGGTTGTTCAGAGCCCCTGTGACTCATGGACAAATTTCAGCAACTCCTGGACAAAATAATCCTCTGTCCAAACACCGCTTACACAATGACCTATCTAGGTAACATTATTGTTATTATTATCTATAGTATCAATTGGTATCAGCACATGCAACACCTGAGGGCTGTTCTGAGATCATTCATATGTGAAGGGCACATCTTGAGCACTAATAATTGTTCAGTTGGGTGAGGAGAAGTACTGCATCTGGGCTACCTCTTGGGTCATGGGAAGGTGCATCCACAAATGGATAAGACAGCCATGATTGGGACCTAAAAAGGAGGTAAGACAGTTCCTAAATAGGATGAAAGACAGTTCCTGGGGATGGTTGGCTATTATTATGGGTCCATACCTAACCATTTGGACATCACTAGTCTACTGACTGATCTCATTAAAAAGGGAGCACCAGATCTGGTCCAGTGGATGAAGCCATGCCAACAGGGTTTCAGTCAGGTAAAATCTGCACTATGTTTGGACTTTAAACTAACTTTTGACATCAAGGATGTCACACTCTCCTGGGTCTTTGGTTTACTTGCTGGAGGAAAACAAAGAGAGGGAAGCGCGCTGGGGTTCTGTGCCATAAGCAACAGAGAAACAACAAGCCTACTCTGAAAGGACATCAGAAACTGTTGTGTTTTGGCATTCACTGCGACGTGGCTGGAGCCCTGCATGCCCCGACTGTGCCGTCATGCCGGAGGGTTTCACTGTTTACTGGCAAGACAGAACAAGACTCAGGCAAGTTAAAGGGAAGGGGTAGTGTGCTTTATGGTTAACTCTTCAGGGGCCACAGATGTCTGCATGATAACAATGCACTGCTCTCCTGTTCAAGAGCTGCTGACCATCAAAATTAGACCCTTCTACCTCCCTAGGGAATTCAGCTCAGTTCTTCTCTCATCTGTTTACATCCCCCCACAAGCTGAAAAATCTTTAGCTCTGGACAAACTGTATGGCATTATAGATGGACAAGAGAACACACACCCAGAGGCAGCATTTAATGTCTTGGGAGACTTCAACAAAGCCAACATGAGGAAGGTCCTCCCAAAATACCACCACCACATTACTTTCCCTACCAGAGGTGATCAGACACTGGATTACTGCTACACTTCACACAAAGACTGTTACAAACCCCTCCCCTGCCCTGCTTTTGGAAAAGCAGACCACTGCTCCACTCTACTGCTGCCTGCATACAGGCAGAAACTTTAACAGGTAAAACCGGTTTCCAAGCACATATACAAATGGAACAGTGACACTGAGGAGGTCTTAGAGGACTGCTTTGAGACAACTAACTGGCAGATGTTTGAAGATGCAGCTGATTGCAACATCAACAAATTTACAGACTCTGTCACAGGATATACAAGGAAGTGTATACAAGGAAGAATCCCACTACCACAACTCTGACCCCAAACGCATGTGGAGTGGCTTACGCTGCATCATGGACGACAAAAAGAAAAACAAAGTCAGTGTCCAGCTAACCACATCTCTCCTGGATGAGCTCAACATCTTCTATGCCTGTTTCGATGCAGCCAATAACGAACCTGCCATATGCCCTCACATGAACAGGGAGGCAACAACGCTGATCCTAGATAGAGCTGATGTGAGGCGGTCCTTCAAAAAGGTCAACCCCCACAAAGCTCCGGGACCAGATGGTATTCCAGGCTGTGCCCTAAGGGCCTGTGCCGACCAGCTGGCAGAGGTGTTCACCAACATCTTCAACCTCTCCCTGAGACAGTCTGTGGTCCCCACCTCCCTCAAGGCATCCACCATCATTCCTGTCCCGAAGAACACTGTGGTCACCTGTCTGAATGACTACCGCCCTGTTACAGTGACATCAGTAATAATGAAGTGCTTTGAACATCTGGTCAAAACCCACATCAGCGCCTCCCTTCCCAACACATTAGACCCTCTTCAGTTTGCCTATAGATCAAACAGGGCCACGGAGGATGCCATTGCCTTGGTGACACACACTACTCTCACCCACCTGGAAAAAGGGAATACATATGTGAGAATGCTCTTCACTGACTACAGCACCACCATCACCCCTTCAAAGCTCATGTCCAAGCTTGATGATCTTGGACTGGGGACATCCATGTGCAGATGGATCTTCAACTTCCTGACAGGGAGGCGCCAGGTGGGGATAACTGGTAGCCACACTTGCTCCTCGCTGATCCTGAACACGGGCACACCACAGGGCTGTGTGCTCAGTCCCCTCTTGTATTCCTTGTTCACTCATGACAGTACGGCTAAATACAACTCTAAGATCATCATCATGTTTGCTGAAGACATGACCAGAATGGGTCTCGTTACAGACAATGACAAAACTGCATATAGAGGGGAAGTGAAGGCATTGACCAGCTGGTTCCAGGTCAACAACCTTCTTTTCAATGTCAGCAAAACTAAGGAGATGATAGTGGACTACAGGAGACAACAAGGGGGCACACACCGACCCATCTACATCAGCGGTGCTGAAGTCTATAGAGTCAGCAACTTCAAGTTCCTTGGAGTGAACATCACTGAGGACTTCTCCTGGACAACACACACCAACACTGTGGTCAGGAAAGCTCATCAGCAGTTCTACTTCCTGAGGAGGATGAAGAAGTTTGGTATGAATGCCAATGTCATCTCAAACTTCAACATGTGTACAATAGAGAGCTTGCTGACGGGCTGTGTTACAGTATGGTATGGGAGCTCCTCTGCCCACTGCCAGAAATCACTACAGAGAGTAGTGAAGGCAGCACAACACATCACTGGAAAGAGCCTCCCTACCATTCAGGACATCTACATCCAATGATGCCTGAGAAAGGCACACAGCATCATTAAGGACCACAGCCATCCAGCACGCGAACTGTTCTCTTTATTACCTTCTGGAAGGCGATACAGAAGCATGGCTGCATGGACTACCAGACTTAAGAACAGCTTTTATCATCAGGCCATCAGACTCCTTAACTTCAGCAGCTAAACATCCCACAGTGTACTGGTTACAAACATACCACCAAACAGCTTTTTCTGTCTGCAATGTCAAGTAGTACTTAATTTGTCACTTACTACTTAACGCGACACTTTACCCCAATGTGTAATTATTGTTATTACACATGTCACTTTATTCAATGTGCAATTACTGTTAATTGCATTCATCACTTTCTCTAATGTGCAATACTGGTGTCTGCACTACACCCCTTATGTATGACTTTGTACCCCCACCCCTTTCTCATTATCTTCTAAGTTTATGTTAAATTAAATTGTATAGGCCTACATTGCTGAGATTTGTTTCTTGTTTGTATTCTTGTCCAACACATTTTATGGTAATGTTGACCCTGTGTTAGCATACATATGACAAATAAACAAAACTGAAACTGAACTGAAACTGTTATAGATGGTTCTCATGAGAATGATTATTAATTTTAATTGGACACAAATATGTATCACTTGGTTTACCCTTCTTCAATTCTACTGTCAAAGTACCCAAAGCTGAAATCCCAAATGACATTTAAAGGTATTTTGTTTGTGTCAGTCTTCTATTACCTAGGATGAATTTCACCAAGAAATATATTGGCAACCTTTTTTTTTTTTTTTTTACAGTTTTGCAGGTAGGTGAAAATGAAAAAGCGATGACTTTTACACATGCTTGAAAACACTGCTTACTCTTTCCCCACATATGAGAATTGCATTACAGGTGAATTGCACCCATCCATCTCAATAAATAGTTGGTCAAAATATACAGACCACAGGCTTAATGAAACCATCACTATTTGAGACTGAATTATATATATTAGTCAAATAAATGCAAACCAGTTTTACTACTAAAATATGGAAAGCATTTTTTTTATGTTTGATGTTTTAGATTTCAAGCATTATGGCTTTTTTTGAAGTATGAAGAAAGGAAAAAATGGTATTTGTGGGTTTGTGGAATAACCTTGAGTTAAAGTCATGTTCCATTCAAGTCCATATGCAGCCAGTTTCCCATTGACCCGCAATAAAACACATTTGTATATTTGATCCAGGATATATTGCTTGGTTCATCACAAAGGATATTTATAGTCAGTAGTTTCTTTTGTCAGTGAAGGTTGAGAAGATAGATGGCAAGCATCTGATGTCATGTGTTGTGTTGTGTTGCGTAGCAATCGAAGAGAGTTAAGAGCAGCAGAGAGAAAGTGGAAGAAATCACAACTTGACACAGATCTTT
>JAQQZX010000007.1:3489786-3505853 GCA_030068355.1 Notoglanidium maculatum | reverse complement strand
GGAGACTTCAAAGCACTTATGTAAGTCGCTCTGGATAAGGGCGTCTGCCAAATGCTGTAAATGTAAATGTAAATGTCAAATGGAGAATTATTTAGAGTGAATCTTGGTGTTGACTTTTGCAATATCTATCCCATTACCTTACTCAAAATATTCACTTATCAATCACTGTCAAAAAGGCTTTAATCTTAATCTAAAGTTCTCATTTTACCTCTGCTAAGTTCTGTATACTGACTTTCTCTTTCTCTGTAGCACATCATTTTCTATACACCTGTAGCCCAGCAGATGTAAATATGGCCATGTCTAGCAAATTTAAATTTTAATTTAATTTCATTTCATTTAAAATGTATACTATGGCATTTAAAAAAAAAGATACAGGGCTCTAGTTCTGTGTAGATGAAAAAAATGAATCAGACAGTTGTTGCATTATTGCACATGTGACATCATATATTTAATAGATTAATATAATGCCAAAAGTAATTAAATCCAGACTCACCAAATGTATTGCCTTCATAGAGATGATAGAATAAATTTTCCTAGAGTGTTTACACAGGAGTGAACACCAACAAACATGGATGGAAATAGGATCTGGTTGTTGTGAGTTATGCCCTTCCCTCGGTCCATGGTAATTGTTGTTTCATTAAGGGGAATTCACAGTGAAAATATTTCTAATGCATTTTTAGTTAGGCTAAAAAAAATAGTTGACCATGGCATGGTTCCAGATTCACTTTTTTGAGTATTTCAGAAACTGCTCATCTCCTGGGGTTTTCAATTACTAGAGTCTCTAGAGTTTTCAAAGAATGGCATGTATACCACAAAACATTCAGGGACTGGAAATTCAGTAGGCAAAAATGCCTCGTTGATGAGAGAGGTCAGAGGAGAATGGCCAGACTGATTCGAGCTGACAGGAAGACAAGAGTAACTAACATAACCACTCTTCACAACTGTGGTGAGCAGAGATGCATCTCGGAATGCATGAAACATAGAACCTCGATGTGGATGGGTTATAGTACATACACTGGGTTCTTTAACTGTACAGTTTTGATAAACCTGTGATCACTGTTGCTTCAGATTCCTGTTATTGGGTAACTGGAATGGAATACAATGTGGTCTACTGCTGTTGGAGCCCATTTGCCTCAATGTTCAACATATTCTGAATTCTGAGGTGCTTTTCTGACCACCATTGTCTTAAATGCTATGCATTTAACTTTATTTTGATGTTCTGAAGAATATGTGACACTGATGACATCAATGCACTCATTGACAGCCAGCTGTGAAAAACAAACAACTTATATGAGCTTGATTGTGAATAAAAAAATAAACTAATTTCAAGTGCAATAAGTATGTTTTAAACAGTGCTAAAGTTATAGGTATTTTAAAAAATTTACAAATTGTGACAATGTTTGGAAAATGTTTTCTAAATATGTGCATCTTATCTCTGACTTATGAAAGGAGTTATCAGTTAACAAACCAGGAAAACTGAGTGAAATATGCCTGAAAATTGCACTGTG
The DNA here is from genome assembly GCA_030068355.1 of Notoglanidium maculatum. Classification (NCBI taxonomy): domain Eukaryota; kingdom Metazoa; phylum Chordata; class Actinopteri; order Siluriformes; family Auchenoglanididae; genus Notoglanidium; species Notoglanidium maculatum. The sequence continues at coordinate 3,504,345 of JAQQZX010000007.1, read as the reverse complement.
ATCGATAAACTGCATCTGCATGAAGTTGGGGGAACAAAGTAAAGGACAATCTCTCTTTCTCTCTCTCTCTGTGTGCATATATATATATATGTATATATGTGTGTGTGTGTGTGTGTGTGTTTTGGTCTAATTATTTTTTTTTAAATGCAAAAGTCTGATTAACATCTTAAATCTCAGCTCATTAATGCTTCCTTACATTCTTTTACAGGGTAGTATTTTGCTCTTTTCTGTTTCCTTTGTATATGGTTTACCTTTGTTAAATTGCCATGCAGTTGTTTTTTCCCTTGTGTTACATTGTAAATGCCAGAGTTATATTTATTGTCCCATTTATTCTGAAAGTACCCCTTTAATTTCCCCCTCATCAAGTTAGCTTTCATGCTCTGGCTGCTTTTAATCTTATTTTAAGTTTAGTTGCTTTTATGCTGTTGCTGGTCAGAAAGTTCCAATTTGGTTCATCAAGCAAGACAACCAAATCCCAAGACCTTGAGAGTGTGCATGTGTGCGTGTGTGCGTGTGTGTGTGTGTGAGAATGTGTGCGTGTGTGAAACATTTCCCAGTAGAGGACCTGGCATCTCTTGTGTGTCGACAGGGGCCGTAATTGCTTGCCTGCCAAGACCACTCAAGCAGATAATATTTTCTTTTGTGTGTCAGGTCAAATTTGTAACAAAGTTTGGACCTAGAGAAATCATCTGGAAATGCTGATGCCTGGTCAGGCCTGCTGCTTACTATGCACCCACACTGGATTTTGCTTTAATCAGAAATTTACCATTAGTACTGAGATTTTGTCCATTTAGTTGTCCTGGCAGCACTGACGTTTGCCTGCATAGTGCCAAAGTTGTAGATTTCAGCATCTGTGATTTGCCTAGTTTAAACCCAAATGGCAGGAGGGGTGCATTTCCAGTATTACGGATGGGATAGAGCTTTCTGGCCAGACATTGCTCACATGCCATGAGTTGTGGCTACCATCATTGGTCACTGGATGACAAAAAATAAAAAATCCCTGTGTTCGTTCACAGAATTTCTGTTCAGATCTATTTATTTATTTATTTGTTTATATACGTATATATTTTTTTTATTCATTTGTATTAATGTTCTCTTTACTCACTAGTTTGCATTCTGTCATCACTGCTATAACTGGCACATATGATGTAGATAAATAAAGGTGTTCATTTCAGTTCATTATATTCTTTTTGTAATATAATCATTCATTTGCTGTTATTATTGTTTCTTTCATTCAAAAGATCTCTAGTGATTTTTTGATAGAGGACAATGAAATTAAATTAAACAGAAAAAAATAAATCTGTGTGCATGAATATTTACCATTCTATTTTCATGGAGTAAACATGATAAACAAATGAGAAGCAATTGTTTAGATAGTTCAAGTAGAGTATGCTTGATATCATAATGAACATACCTTTCCTCTTGTAGGATATTACATTAGTTAGTGCACTGATCACTACATGTGACTCATCACATAAAATCAGGTATTAAGTCACATTTTGGGTGATTTGAGTTATACATGTTTTCAGATTCCTGTATCAATAAGGTTCATTTTGATACCATGTTTATTAGTGAATCATGTCCACATATCAACATAGCAACAATGCGAGTTTGCTTCAAAGAGGACCTTGGAAAAGACTGTCGCATTATTATTTTTAGAATATTTAAATAAGGATTCCATATCCATTCCATGTAATAAGAAAGAAGGAATCCTCAATCTCATTTTGACACCAGGATTTCCCTGTTACCCCTAAAAATGAGTTCACAAGCAGTGTAGTTTTATAGCAAAAAATGCAAGTTTTTCTGTCAAAACTGGAGGAACCAGCATAGTTAGTGTTCATTAAAGTGGTTTAAAAAATGTTTAGAATTAAAATTTCTCAATTCTGTTGAAGTATCAGGAAGATATTTATCAACCGATTTTTGCCAAAATTGAAGATTTTAAAGATTTCACCTACTACACTTTTTCTAGTAGTGTGGAAGATTAGGCATCATTGTTTAAAGCTACACGATACAGAATTTCTGATATCTAGCAGTGAGGTTGCAGATTTGAAACCAACTGATTTTGGTGTTGATGTTTATGCACCTACTTGAACATTCAGACAGTAAGGCATTTCAATAATCTAACCTAAAGGTAACAAAAGGATGAACTAGTTTTTCTGTGTTGTGCACTGACATCATATTTCTTATCTTAGCAATATTTCTGAGATGAAAGAAGGCTGTCCTTGTATATTATCTACATGAACTTCAAATGAGAGACTGGAGTCAATAATCATACCAAGGCCTTTTACTTCTGCACATGGTGAAACAGAAAAGGCATCCACTATGTTACTATGTAATAAGAAAGCTTACTTCTAGCTGCATGTGGTATTAGTACTAGTACTGTCTAATCAGAATTAAGCAGAAGAAAGTTAAGCATCCATTTTCTAATGTCCTTTACACAATTCTCAATTTTATTAATCTGATGTCTCTCATCTGTCTTTGCTGAAACATACAGCTGTGTGTCATCAGCATAACAGTGGAAGCTAAAACAATGTTTATGAGTAATATTACCCACAGATAGCATATATAAAGAAAAAAAAGCGAAGGGCCTAAAACACGACCTTGTGGAACACCAATCTGACCTGGCCATGTGTGGAGGAGTTGCCATTTACATCAACAAACTGTTGACCATTCAAAGAAGACCTCAGCCAGGAGAGAGAGCCATTCCCTTAACGCCAATAAAATTTTATAATCTATCAAGGAGAATAGTATGATCAATGGACTCAAAATCTAAAGTCAAGTCAAGTCAAGTAGCACAAGCAAGAATACACAACCCTGATCAGAGGCCAGTAGAAGGTCATACCACTTTACCACTTACCACTTTAACCAGCATTGTCTCTGTGCTATGATAAGGCCTAAATCCTGACTGATACTTTTCATGAATGTTGTTCGTATATAGATATGAGCATAACTGCTGGGCTACAGCCTTTTCTAAGATCTTGGGAATAAAGGGAGATTTAGTGTTGGCCTATAGTTAGATAGCTGACTGGGGTCAAGGTCAGGTTTGTTGACCAGGGGTTTGATAACTGCTAATTTAAAGGATTTAGGTACATAGTCAGTGCTAAGGAAATTATTATTTTTAGAATAGGTTAATTGCTTCTGGTATTATCTGTTTGAAGAAACATTTAGATCTAGTATAAAGGTTGATGATTTTGATGAGGAAATTAGTGAAATTAGTTCTGTCTCTAAGGGGGGGGTGCATTCTTATCACTGATCTGATATAGTTATATCGTTGTATATAGACTTAGTCATCAAAGTGTCTGTCTTTAAATTCATAGTCTGAAATTTTTGCCTGATATTTTCAAGTTATTGCTACTGCAAATCGATGGTGTGAATGTTTCTGTGATAGGCGTGCTCCTAGTTAATTTTGTTATTCTATTAAATAAGAACCTAGGATTATTTTGATCTTCTTCTATTAGGGTGGAGATATGCACTGCTCGAGCAGCATTAAGAGATTTCCTGTAGCTCATGAGGCTGTTCTTTCATACTAAATGGGAAACTAGTTTGACACCATTTATGTTGTAATATTTGAGTGGCCTGTTTTAGGGTGTATGTGTCATCATTATGTCAGGGTGCTATTTTTCCTTCTAGGTATTTTTTTTAAGTAGAGCTACATTATCTAGAGTATGGCAAAATGTTGGCTTTAAGCATTTGGATGCCTGATTAAATTCTGTGGGGTCTGATGGTGATCCAGTCAAAGTTGGTAATTCTGGGAGATTATTCATAAAACTCTGTGCAGTAGCTGATGTGAATGTTTGTTTGTGATGATACTGTGGCAAGGCACATATAACATGACACATTTTAAATGAGATGAGATAATGATCTTAGAGTTTCAGACTGTGGAAGTGTGAATATAGTTTTATTAGTAATAGAGCAAGGGTGTGACCACCATAATGAGTGGGTCCTATTAGTTTTTGATTAACCCCTACTTGATCTAGAGTGGAATCTCAAAGGAGGGGTTTATGAAAATAAATATTAAAATCTCCAACAATCAATGCTTTGTCTAAAGAGACAACCAGTTTCAAGACGAAATCTGCAAATTCTTAAAGGAATTCAGAATACAACTCTGGGAGTTTGTAAATAATAATTAGCAGAACTGACTGAATAGACATATTTTTTGTGGCTACATATTTTATGTTAGTATAAAAAACCTCAATCACTTTGAATTTATGTGCAGGTTTATGTGTGATGCTTAGATTATTAATCTATATAACTGCAACACCTCCTCCTCTGCCAGTTAGATGAGGCTGGTTTATACAACTGTATCTGGGAGGATCTGCTTTGTTTAATGCTATGTACTCATCAGTAATAATTTTATAAACAAAAAGTGCTTTAGATGTAAGAGATCTGACGTTTAATAGGCCTAACTTTTGATCCAACGTGCTGGCTGTATATTCAGTATGATATACATTTATGTTAATGAGGTTATTAATATCAGACTTAAGACAGATGCTGTAAGATGGCCGCACCGACGAGAGCTCCAAGTCATCTCAGCATACTAATGCTTATTTACTTTCTACTACTGACTCTTTGTGCACATACAGCGCTATCATACATTCAGAATGACCGACAAACACTTTTGGAGTTGCGATCATCAGCCAGTTCGGACTTTAAACCAACTTTTGATATCACAGACACCGCACTCCCCTGGGACTTTTGTTTACTTGCAGGTCGACAGAGGAAAACAAACAGAGGGAAGTGTGCCGGAGTTCTGTGCCATACACGACAGAGAAAGAACAAGCCTCCTCTACCCAGCATCCTGCTTGCTAATGTTCAGTCCTTGGACAACAAACTGCATGAGCTGCATGCATGGATTAAACACCAAAAGGACATCAAAAACTGTTATGTTTTGCCATTTACAGAGACATATCTGGAGCCCTGCATGCCTGACTGTGCCATCACACCAGAGAGACAGAATGAAAGACTCAGGCAAGTCAAAGGGAGGGGGAGTGTGCTTTATGGTTAACTCTTCATGGGCCACAGATGTCTGCATGCTAACAACACACTGCTCTCCTGTTCTAGAGCTGCTGACCATCAAGGGTAGATCCTTTTACCTCCCTAGGAAATTCAGATCAATACTCCTCTCAGCTGTTTATATCCCCCCACAAGCTGAAAAATCTTTGGCTCTGGATGAACTGTAGGACATTATGGACAGACTAGAGAACACATATCCAGAGGCAGCATTTATTGTGTTGGGAGACTTCACCAAGCCAACATGAAGAAGGTCTTCCCAAAATACCACCAGCACATTACTTTCCTTACCAGAGGTGATCAGACGCTAGATCATTGTTACACTTCACACAAAGACTGTTACAAACCCCTCCCTTGACCTGCTTTTGGAAAAGCAGACCACTGCTCCATACTACTGCTGCCTGCATACAGCCAGAAATGTAAACAGAAAAAAATGTTTTTTTCCAAGCACATATAAAAATGGGACAGTCACACTGAGGAGGTCTTACAGAACTTTTTCGAGACAACTGACTGGCAGATGTTTCAAGATGCAGACTCTGAATTCACAGACTCTGTCATAGGATATATGAGGAAGTGCATTGACGATGTTGTTCCAAAAGCCACTGTCCGCACCTATCCAAACCAGAAACCCTAGGTCAACAGTGAGATATGTGCTAAGCTCAAAGTGCAGTCCCCTGCCTTCAACTCAGGTGAAACTAATGGCTACAAAGCAGCCAAATATGACTTCCGGAAGTCCATCAAAAAAGCCAAAAGGGACTATAGGGATGAGGTGGAATCCCACTACCACAACTCTGACCCCAAACGTATGTGGAGTGGCTTATGCTGCATCACGGACTACAGTCAGTATCCAACTGACCACATCTCTCCCGGATGAGCTCAATATCTTCTATGCCCATTTCGATGTGGCCAATGATGCCATATGCCTTCACATGGACAGGGAGTCAACAATGCTGATGTGAGGCGGTCTTTCAAAAAGGTCACCGACACCTTAGAACCTCTTCAGTTTGCTTATAGATCAAACAGGGCTATGGAGGACACCATTGCCTTGGTGACACACACTGCTCTCACCCACCTGGAAAAAGGGAATACATATGTAAGAATGCTCTTCATTGACTACAGCTTGGCATTCAACACCATCATCCCTTCAAAGCTCATCTCCGAGCTTGATGATCTCGGACTAGTGACATCCATGTGCAGATGGATCTTCAATTTAATGACAGGCAGGCCCCAGGGGGTGAAAATTGGAAGCCACATTTCCTCTTTGCTGATCCTGAACACAGGTGCACCACAGGGCTGTGTGCTCAGTCCTCTCTTGCATTCCTTCTTCACTCATGACTCTACCGCTAAATACAACTCTCTCTAACATCATCAAGTTTGCTGATGACACAACCGTCATGGGTCTCGTTATGGACAATTACAAGACCGAATATAGAGAGGAAGTGAAGGCAGTGACCATCTGGTGCCAGGAAAGCTGGCATTCTTCTCAATGTCAGCAAAACTAAGGAGATGATAGTGGACTAAGGGAGACAACAATGGGGGACACACTGGCCCATCTTCTTCAGCGGTGCTGAAGTCGATAGGGTCAGCAACTTCAAGTTCCATGGAGTGAACATCACGGAGGACCTCTCCTGGACAACACATGTGCTTCTGCCCTCCTAGCACACCCAGATAAATATGCTGGTGATCCTGCAGGCACAAAGTCTTCCTACTCCAGTGTTCTGCTTCTACTGCTAGGGATTTCCTGAGTGCACCAATATCTCCCATTTCTTACTGACTAACAAAGCACTCACATGGACAACAGCTGTACACTCCTGGACAAAAAAATAATGAGGCAAACCCAATATTACAAAATGTTAAGCTTTCTCTTAAGAGTAAAATCTTAAGAGTAAAACATCAACAGAAAACATCAAAGTAGACTTTCCTCCTGAATATACCCACTTCTAAAAATACCTCTGAGGAGAGCATTCTATCATACTTTGTAAGGGCGAAAATGTGGGAATCAGTTGAGGTGTTGAAAACAATTTGAAATGAGAACACCCACATCCTGCCTAGCAAAATATGTGCCCACTCACATACATGACAAACACATCACTTGGGATTATGACATCCTGGCCAACAGGCAGCCTGGCACTCACGAGACCCATAAAATCAGTACGGGCAAGTACTGATGGCCCCAAATGCTCAAGATATTCACAGGATTATCCCCTACCTGCTTCCCCTACCTAGCCTGCTGTCAGCATTTGAAATGGTGGAACCAATATTTAACCATGTATTCAAATACTTAGGCATCCTTGATGACACGGTGAGTAATTCAGGAGTGCAGTTTACTTCACGTGTATGTGAAAGATTCACAGAGAAACTTGGCATTACAATTAGCGTTAAGCCAGGTTATTATAGGATACCAGCCATCGCTGTTCCCATAGAATGCTAACCTGACAGGCTCTCCCACAGTGGATGAATGGATGAGGCATTGTGAGCAGATATTAGAACAAACCCAGTAAAATCTCAAACACACAGCCCAAGTAAACAAAGAGTTCACAGATAGTCAAAGAGGGGAGACTCCCTGCTGTGAACCAGGTGACCAAGTTTGGTTATCCACAAAGGATAGCCATATCACAAAGGGCTGTAGAAACAGACTGCTGTAGAGACATTGCTACGTCAGTCCATTCAAGAAAACATTCTACAGTAAATAAATGAAGTCACATATAAATTGGACCAGCCACATCACAGACCCATCTATCCACATCTTGTGACTGAAGCCAGTAACACCAGGTCCATTCACAGAGCACATCCCCCCACCACTGGACTTGCATCTCTCAACATTGAAGGAGAACTAGCTTACTCTGCAAAGGAAATCCTAGACTCACACCAGAAGGAGGGAAAATTGCTATACTTTATTGAATGGGAGGGTTAGGCAAATGAGGAAAGAAGCTGGCATAACCATAATCAAACAACAATAGAGACTGTCATATTCATATTCACTAGCTTACTGATCAAGCTCACATGAACTCAATCACTCAATCTGATCCACAGAGTATTTAAGGACTCATTCCACACCAGTTCACAGTGAAGAATACAGTCTGTGTTTTTATACCAATTGAAAATAAAATAGACTGAAAATGCCCATTTCTACTATTAGGGTAATAATAAAAAAGTGGACATTAACTGGAACTGCTAAAAACTTGCCTGGAAGAGGATCCAAAAATTCACATATCTATGATAATTCCAACAATTGTCCGTGTAGTGCAATGGGGAAGCATGAAGGCGTGCGCATGGCCGTGTGGCTTGCCGCCGGAAGTGACATCGTTCGCTTGGGAATCCTCTGTGGTGTGCCAGCCAGCAGCGTGTCCTTAGCAAAGGTCTTACGGAGAGTCTGTGAGATAGTGAGAAAGTCGAGACAATAGTTAGACGTTCGCCTCATACCTTGCTCAGGAGCTGTCTGTCCCTGCTTCCCTTTAATGCCCCGCTGCCACAGGCTGGAGCGTGGCCGGAGATTCCCTTCCAGCCATGCCGGGTTAGCCGTCCCCACCCCTCTCATTACGCTGGACCGACGTGTCACTAGGGTTTCCCCGCTTCCTTGGGGAAGGAGCGCTTGCTCCCAGAGCACAGTGAGGTGGCATAGCCACAGAATTCACAACAGACACACACACATGCAAGGGTTAGTCAGTGGCTGCACATACAACTAAAGTATTTTTTTCTAATGGAATTGAATTGAACTAAATGAAAATATTTCTTCCGTTCCGTCTACAGTGTCCAAACACCCTTCACAGTCAGTTGCCAGTTCTTGTCAGATCTTCAAAGTTACATAAAATACAAATAAAGGGATGACAGATGAGGATACTTCATCGGATATCCAGTTTTGTGATTATAACAAATTGCTAAACAATAAGAAATGCCTGATGAAAGCTGATTGTGGCCATATTTGTAAAGTAGCCAAGTCACCATTTTGTGGCAATAGCTCAATTTTAACCTTGTCTTTTTGCTGTTTGAGTAAATTAAACTCCACCATGCAATGATTGACACATGGCTGCCTTATTGTTTACAAATAGTAACAATATGTTTGATCAATTTTTGAGGTTCAGATTTAGCAAAATTCATAGGACTAGTTTTTTTAGAATTGTCTTTCCTGAATATTATGCAAATCATACATTTAAGTGGGAAGGGTTTTATGGTCCCAAGGAATTTCTTTTTTTTCCTTGTCATTTGTATGGCTTAACCCAAATAATCAGGAACAAACATGAATTTCATTGTATTTTACAACAAATGTGCTTGTCTTATGCATGTGTAAAAATATTAATACTGCTCCCAGTGGCCAAATTACGTGAGGTTGCATCACTTACTAGCAGGCCTCAAGCTGAACCTACCATTGAACCTCTCATGCCTACAAGGTTTGAGATGATATCTCAATGCTAACCTTGTCAAATGTGTGCTGGAGACTAATTGATTTTCACAAAAGTATGTTTTACACATTATGCAAATGAGTTAAAAATTTATGTGGTGGATTTAAATGGTACTTGGGGAAAGGGGGACAAGAAGAAGAAGAAGAAGTGGAAGAAAACTCCCAGGGTTACAAGCACTTATTGTTTGGAGTCCTAATTAATAGCTCTTTACTACTTCCTTAAATCCACAAATTATTAAGAGCATAAATTACAAACCAGATTTTAGGTGCCTGCCAGCCTGGGACATGTTTGGCGACAAATGTAGAATTTATTGAACAAACCAGGGCAAACAAACTAAAAGGAAAAAACAGTGGTTGGAAATGTTACATGTTACATATGCTTACAGACTGCAAGCTAAAGTAAACTCAATAACTAAGCAAAAAAAAAAAGTCAAAATCACATGAACACCACATGTGGAAGAAATGCTCAGTATCATCTCTGTCTAAAGCAGGAATAACAGAGATGTGTGTCATATGACTGGCTTGTGATTTTTTTGTTATTTCAAGATACTGGGAAAAGGATCGTGTATATATTCAGTCGAGCAAAGTGTATCAGGAGTGAATAGAGAGCATGATAGAGTGTTCTAGGGACTTTGGTTTGATCCCTCATTAGACACGTGTAATGTGCCTTGTGTTTTCAGATTGCACTTTTTATGACACACTTGTCATCCCTAATGTCAGAGGCTTTGCGTGCAGACTCAATGACTCTGAAACACGATATAATGTTGCTTTGTGTGTGATGGCAGAAGCTAGTGTCTTCTACAACACTAGGGTGACTTACAGGCACTTAGAGAGTAAACGCTTCTCTGCACACCTGCTCCATGCCATTTGCCTCCTCTGATGTTCTCGCCTATTGATTGGATTTATAACTCACTATTTTAGGAATTGGACATCTGCTAAGAAATGTACCTATGCACCTACTCACTGCCACAAAGAAACACATCCTCCAATACTATTGTTGCTCTATGTTTCCTCAGACATTGATGAATACGTTCTGTTTGTGAAATGTTGCAGGGGCTATAAGAAATGATGAAATACATTGCCTGCTTTTGCAGAGTGCTGCGGAGTGATAAATTCTACAAGTACCAAATAACCAATTTGTCTAGATGTTCGTTAATACAAACATGAGAATAGAATATTGAGAATGGAATATTATTTAGTGATTTCTTTGTTACTGCTGCAAGAGTTTTGGGAGATCCTATCCCTGCTTGTTGTGTCATCTTTGCTGAATGTGTGTGCCTCCGTGTGTGTGTGTATGTGTATGCATGTGCACATAGGCATATTATGCGGGATTGGGTCGAGAGTAATACAAGCCTTTATCTTGGGAGTTTTTGAAACACTCAGTTACCTTGAAATCCCTGAACTGAAATGATTTCATGCAGCATTGCACCAGATATGGCAATGGAGCATGAAATTGAGTCACTCAGTGTAAAAAAAAGGAGAAAAACGAACAGAAAAATATACCTCTTTACCACAAGATGTTGTACTTGTCTTTGCCTGTGTTTCAGAAAATTCCATAGACACTTTTTTTAAATTATTGTACATATTATTTCCTTAATTCTAGTTGTCAGAAAATGTGGAAAGCCATAATTACATTTTAATTCCATTTACACATGCAAACTATCTATTCTGCCATTCCATTCACTTATTAACAGGAACACTTTGTACTACTAAAGGCCATTCTTCAATTTTTATTGAAAAGATAGATAGATAGATAGATAAACAACTAAGACAGATGTCTTCAATTTATCTCAAATAAACGCACGTAATGAATCTATCCCAGTGTTTCAGGTACTATGATTGTTAAAGATCATCTTGTAACAGAAAAGTAAGCATGCCTACAAATGTATTTAACTAAGCCTATATAATCACTGCTTATATCTTCTTAACTAAACTGACTAATTTCTTTCATGCTCGTAGGCATAGCTTTCACAAATTACCCAAGTTGAACAAACACCCAGCATGCATGGGTCTGTCATGAATGGTAACAAAATGATTACTTCTTTAAAAATGAAGATAATGCTTTTTTATACGACTCCTCATGTATAAAACATGAAATAAATGAACTCTATCAGTCGAGGTGCGCATAAATCACTCTATGCTCAAAGCAGGGCAAAGTGCAGGAGCATCCATAGATTGCTCGATTGCCACATCAGAAAAAAACATTCTCTATATCATAAGCCTAGAAATAAAAAAGGCTTTGGAAATGGCGTGCAGAAAAGTTAACATTTGGAAAAGCCATGAAATGTAAATATGAATGATCTCTGGATCCTCATTCACTTCTTTACTAGCATGTCCTTACATGCAGACAAAAGCAAATGCACCCACCAGCCCATATCTAGTGATGTGTCTTTATTACAAAGCAGACATTGGATTTTAAGCACACATTATTAAATGTCAGCATCAGTGTCAGCAAGGAAAAATAAAGTGTTGCCATGACATGTTCTGTGTCATGCAACAAATATGAGGAACCAAATGTTCTTTTACATTTTTTCACTACTCAGGTTTTAATTTAATTAAACACCAGGTAGCTAGATGGTTAGTGAAGAACTTTCCATCCAGATTTCAGTCGTATGAAAGATGTGAGACTGCAGTAGGAGAACTGCGGTAAATATAAATATTAAACAAAGGCAGAACATAATATTTTGGTTTGTAAAACACTCTTAGTAATTCATGGTTTCTCTAAATAAACTCCTTTAATGTGCATGCCAGGTCAGCTGATTTAACAGCAGGCAAATCCCAAGAGAGATAAAATGTTTGAGCGTGTCTAGCTTTTGAGCAGCTTAATGTGCCTTAAGACTGAAACATTTAAAAAAAAAAAAAAACCTAAATTATAGTGCGTCCTCTTTCAACCAAATCAGCAATGAAAATCTAAGATAAGATTTTGAATAACATGACATCACACCTACTTCTGTGATATTATAAAGATTAAATGGCCTACTTGTCATTTAAAACAGTGATTAATTAATTGGTTGTTCTATGCATGCTGTTGTGTGTTATGTCAAAATGTCACTTTATATCATGGAAGATTTTATACTTCTTAATTATTCATTGATTCCTTTACCTTCTGTAACCACTTTATACTTATGAGGATCACAGTGTATAAAGGTGGAAGTATTCACCTGGGTTTGCTCCTTAGCTATGGTTGTGCATGTTCTCCCCATGTTCACATGGGTTTCATCTGGGTTTTCCAGTTTCCTCTAGACATGCAGGTAGGAGGATTGTCTATGCTAAATTGCCCCAAGGTGAATGTGTGTGTGAATGGTGCTCTGCAATGGTTTAGGATTTCAAGGGTGAGTTCTATTGCCATATGGCCAGTGGTATTAGGATATGCTTCAGATTCACAGCGACCCTGATCAAGATAAAGCAGTTACTGAAAGTGAGCGGGTGAGTGAATCAATAAGACTTTACTGTGTAGAGTGTAGCCTAAATAATTTATAGTACCGTTTCTTCAATTATACCGACTTAACTCTAATGATTGGGCTTTGTGTTTTAAATAAATTTTCATACAAAAAAGCTACTTAAAAAAAGTACATAATTTGGCTCCTTGAAAGTCAATCTTAAATTACTACTTCTTTCACTGCACTTTGATCACTGCAGTGTGACATGAGGCCACTAGGGGCCACTAGAGAAAAGAAAGTGTGTATGTTCAAGAGTGGCTGTATTTGTGCATGTGTCTGGAGAAAATGCAGCCATTGTCCATGCTGATACATTTTATGAGATTTTAAGCACGTATTATTGCATGTCAGCATCAGTGCCAGCAAAGAAAATTAAAGTGGTGCTATGACATGTTCTTTGTCATGCAACAAATGTGAGGAACTAAAGTGGACTATGATGTTTGGAAAATTTGAAGTCAATACTGAAATTTCATGGTGATTTTGAATTAGCTCTCTTCTGCAGTGTGTTCTGATACAGCATGCCAATACCACAGGAAAGGAATTTGCTTGGAATAGCAAAAACTTCCTTTGTAGTCCAAATCCATAATATGTTTTTGAAGCACTGAAACCAAATTAAACCTTACCCCTGCTATGCTGGTCAAAGCTGGCTGCTGTGATGATGAAAAATTGTTCCTGATTACACATATTAAATATTTATTTGAAAAGCCAAATTGTCTTTGTTATAGCAGTGACTGAAACACAGATTTTTAAATGATCACTGAAGCAAGACGGTAAGCAAGAGTTTGAGATATGATAGACTCCAAGATCAGAAAAATCCAGGGAATGCTACTGCATGCAACACCAACCCACAACACTACCCCTCCATACCAGTAGAGGTGGTGATCTCCAGAATTCTAACATGACCTCTGCCATTCCATATCTGGCTCATTAGTGTATGAACATGCAAAGAGAATTCATCCATTCGAAGTCTTGCCAGACATTATAATTTGTAAGTTCTGAGCCTTATTCTTCTGCTTGTTTATGCGCTGTTTGATCCTTTGCCTAGTTTCTTGGTGTTGTACTGTGATATGGTACAGAAGGCTTCACCTACCACATGGATCCAGCAGAGGTGTGAGATCTGAGATTGATTGTAGCTATTCATGGCCAGTTACTAGGAGCTCATGCTTAGTAATTTCAGCTGCAATTGGGTTAGCTCATTCAAAATGAATGAAAACATCACCAACACCATTCCTACGCTGAAAGAAGTCATAAGCCATCCAATGCAAACCACAAAGGCAGACTAGACCCATCCTGGACTCAAACACTTTGTCACTGTGAGGAATATGACAGACCACCAGGTAAATACAAGGTTTCATAATGCAGTGCTCCTTACTATTTGTTACCTGTCTCACAAATTACTTTTGTAACATTGTTAAACCACCCTGTCGACTCTCTCTACCTCTTTCTATTCACTAGAAAACCCACTGGATGCATCTGAAAAGGTCTGTGGACAGGTCAGAACATCTCATCATGCCCTGTGGACTAGAACGCCAACACATAACACTATTCCCCCCTGCCTGCTGAGCTAGAGATCTCCAGAATTCTATGGTGATATCCACTCCACCTCCACTTCATTTTCTGACTCTCTATTATATATACACACACACGTGGACAAAATTGTTGGTACCCTTCAGGCAATGAAAGAAAAACTCACAATGGTCACAGAAATAACTT
>JAQQZX010000007.1:3475903-3485997 GCA_030068355.1 Notoglanidium maculatum | reverse complement strand
AAGTTATTTCTGTGACCATTGTGAGTTTTTCTTTCATTGCCTGAAGGGTACCAACAATTTTGTCCACGTGTGTAACATGCAAAAAACAAACAAACAAAAAAACATTAATTCAAGCCACACATTATGGCTGATTAATTTCTGAGCCTAGTTATACTCCTGATCATTTATGCTGTGCTTGAAACTTTACCCATTTTCTTGGTTTGTCCTTTGGATTATCTTCTGCGTTCTTTGCATTTTGATTTCCCATGTTCTGATGCTGATTTTAATATGGATTGTGATTTTTGTTTTCTTTATTTGGGTTTGGTTTTAAAATGCCTCTGTGTAAGGATCATGTCCTATTGTTCTCTCTCCATCTTTAAACTGCAGTAGCAGCTATGTTAAACTGTCAGAGTTTTAGTCACAATAATTAATACATGAAATTAGGGAGAAAAAAAAGACATTTTAAATGTTCGGACCATGGCCAGATTTGCTGAATTATGATGCAGAGCTTTAATTTATGTAGGAATAAGCAAGAATGCTTTGCTACTTGATTATGATTTCAATCATGGTAAAAAAAAAAAAGGCCGGAGTCGTTTTATGACACAAGAAGGACAATAGACAAAGTCTGTGTTTAAGAGGATCACATTCCCAAGAGGGTAGAGTTTGAAGTTAGACTAATAGGATCTCAGACCAAGGAAGAAAGGAACCCTTTAATAAAGTACAGTGGTAATGAGTGAGTTTAAAAAAAAAGTCTCAAATGTCTAAATACTGTTGATATTTTTGTATTGACAATAATACTGATTATTCTACTTTAATGTTAATAAACAATGTATATTGTTCAGACTCTCTTATACTCCCTTAAGGTGTGGGATTTTTTTCCCCAGGGTCCCACTCATGACATGTCTATACATATCATCTGTATCATCATTTGCATCCTTTAATTAATTTAAAAGGTGGATGATTTATCATTAGTATTGTTCAACAGGCCACATAAACTGTATGCTGGGGGTTAAGGTGTTAAAATTCAAGAACATTTTTATTATTTTAGGGCCCTCATTTACTTGTATATATGATAAAGTTTTTAAACAGCATGTAATTTAAATACAGATTTTTGATTTTGTTCAATAATTAATTGTAAATTAAACATTGTTTTTTATTTAAATTTAAGTTTGATTCATTTTCCTTTAAATTAAATTGAACAAAAAGTAGGAAATCTTGCTTTTTTTTCATTGTATTACAACATCTTGTTTTATTGCTTTATTACTTAATTAACATACAGTAGAATGTGGCCTAATTGTGGCTTGATTTATTAGCTCTAGAAGCAAAAAGTCTTAATTAGTCCTAACATAAACAACATTTAATGTTTCATTTAAAAATGTAATATATGCAGTTTCTAAATTATTTGTTAGCCATCACATACACAAGCAGTTGTACTTCTTATGTCTTTATTTAACACACTGATTAATTATTCACAGTCTAGGTTATAATGGTTCACAGCCCTTCTTTCAAACAAATTTAACTTCTCTCTCATCGATCAAAGCATCCCAGAAGTATTATGAAACATCCAAGTGTTAAAACATCCAAGTCGTTTCCAATCTGATTTCTTTTATGGTATCTGTTAATTACTAACACCAAATTCTTATCACAGTTGTGACCCATTTTCATCACTTCCTTAAGTTCCTAAAAAAAATTGTCCTGTAGTAGTTTCTTTATCCTTTAAAGCTAAATAAAATTTAACTGGGTTCATATAGCATTCAGACTAAGTATCAATATCATATTTAGGTTTATTTAATTGTTATTCTGTAATATTTTGTTTGGTCTGTGGCAATAACAGTGACTCAACTGTAATAATTCAAAGAAGAAATCTTTTGGCAGTGTATATGAACATTAATTGGTCTAATATACTATACTACCAATACAGCAAAGAGAATCAGAATGCAATATCATATGCATTTTATCATAAACTTTCTTTGAAATTTATTTTTATTTAATTAATAACAAAATGTATTCCTATTGCTGATATGTTTTACAATATTACATATATTAATGGAAACATTATGTAAACATCTATTCATGAAAACATCCACCATGTATAACCCATCTTCATGCAGGAATAATTCACACATTCAAGTTTAACAGAGCTTGTTGCAAACTCTTTTTCAGTCTAGGAAGCTAATCTCTGAGCCCTCTGAAAATGAGTCTGCACCAAATGTTATGGTGACTCACTTCCATAGCTGAGCATATACTGATATGTTTGGTTGAACTTAGACATAGTATGTCATATTGTAAGATTTGCGCTGCTATAGAATGACATAGTTGGTATTCAAACCTATATTTGAGCACACATATACTACTTATATTAAACTATAGTATGCTAAAAGTTAGTCTTAGCCATTACATTACCCGTTACACCCTTTTTAGAGCAACTAAATTACATTATTTTGGATTAAAATATCTTTTTAAACATTATTGGGGCCAGATGGCAAGAGAGTCAGTCACAAAGACAGCTCAACTGCTGAGAGTTTCAATATAAACAGTAATTAAAGTGACATCTGTATTTAGATCTTTGGGAAATGTATCAATAGTGTTAGAAATTGTGTTTGAAAGCATACATCTAATGACTATAATGCTTGTGAATTAGTATAATGTTTATGGAAAGCAGTAGAGCAACTGTTCTTCAGGTGATTCATAATGTCAGTGCAGGATGTGACCAGACTGTCAGCAAGAACAATGACTACATTTGTTATTATAGTCATTTCCACATAACAGATTATGAAGTTATGAATTATGCAGCAATACAGAACTAATTCATAGTGAATAAACCATTTACATGTGTCTAATTTGGGCTATACTGAAAAAAATAAGAATAAGGCCTTAATTAACCCCTAGAATGTGCTCCTGCATCAAAGTGTTACCAACAAATTCTTTATATGTAAATATAAATAATCAGCTTGCCCCCTTTTTTCATATTCAATTATATCATCTATAGGCTGTCAACCTGTCCCTAGTCATATTAGAATTTCTCTTCCAGTTCATTTGGATTGCAGTGATATATTTTTCCTGAGACAAAAAGACAGATCAACATAATTTGAGAATCAGTTAAAAATACTGACTGAATATCAACTGTTATGATAACTCATGCTGGTGTTAAAAAGGACAAAAATATACTAAGTGGTGTGATTCACTATGGTTGTAGGAAAGAGTAGGAGGATAGGAGTGCTGCTACAGAGATTCACTAAAAACTCCAGTCAAACAGCGGTCAGTCAAATTATTTATACAATTTGCAAGACAAACAATCCTACCTTGCAATATTTATCATCAATAATCATGCTCATAATATATTAAAAATTTCTCCTCTCACCTCTCCTACTTGGTGGTGGTATATTTCTTCCTCAACCTCGGATCCTCTACCAGAGGCCTGAGAGTTTGAGAGTTCTGCACAGTATCTTAACTATTCCTAGAACTGCACATTCCTGGACAGATACCTCAGTCACTGTGCCTGGAATCTGTTGGAGCCACTCTCCAAATTTGGGAGTTACAGCCCCTAATGCTCCTATTACCACTGGAACCACTTTGGACCGCACCTTCCACATATGTTCCAGTTGTTCCATTAAGCCTTGGTACTTCTTGATCTTCTGATGTTCTTTTTTCCTGATGTTACTGTCAGCTTGGATTGCCACATGTATCACTACTGCTGTTTTCTGCTCCTTATCAATCACCACTGTATCTGGTTGGTTGGCCAGCAGCTGCTTGTCTGTCTGGAACTTGAAGTCCCACAGGATCTTAGCTCTGTTCTCAACCACTTTTGGTGGTGTCTCGCATCGGGACTTGGGAACTTCTAGCCCAAGAAAGGCGCATCTGACATGGCGCAGATGTTTCTGTACACGATCCCTGCCACTTGGTTATGCCTTTCAATATATGCTGTTCCAGCTTGCATCTTGCACCCAGCTATTATGTGCATCTTTGCACAGCAAAGGTCTTCAGATGGGACCCTCTATACATCATGAGGAATTTCCATGTCTTGACATCAGTGGCATCTATTTCCTCTTGTGGCTAGTTCACTATTCCAGCTGGGTATCTGATGGCGTACATGTTGATGGCTTGGATCTTATTCCTACCATTTATCAGGCTTCTGAGCACCTGTCTGACCCTCTGGAGATATTTGGCTGTGGCTAATCTCCTTGTAACCTCATCCTGATTTCGATTGGCCTGTAGGATACCAATATACTTGTAGCTGGCCTGTATATCTGCTATTTTGATCTCTGGTAACTCTACTCTGGTAATTTCACTCCCTGTCTCATTCACTAATAGCATACAGCTTGATGTCATCCATGTACAAGAGGTGGCTGATGGTTACTTCACTTCTGAACTTGTTTCCATATCCACTTTTTGTGATGTGGCTGAGGGGGTTTAGGCCTATGCAGAACAGCAGTGGGGACAGTGCATCACCTTGGTATTGTGCCAAGCATTCCAGTATCCACATGTGGGGCATCTTTACCTGTGGGGCATCCACATGTGGGGCATCAAGAATTATAGGCCTTCTTGTAATCAATCCAGACTGTGCTCAGGTTTTTCTGCCTAGTCTTGGGTGATTTCTCTATCAACCAGTAGCTGGTGCTTTAACCTTCTAGTGTGGGTTCCACTTCCTTTATTAACTTTGCTCATGTGTTGACTCATGTGTCTGCCTAGCTTCTCTGCTATAATGCATGAGAAGAGAGGCAGGTTATTGGCCTTTAGTTGAATGGCACAGTACCCTTCTGGGGATCTTTCATGATCAGGCTTGTCCTACCCTGTGTTAGCCAGTCTGGGTGAGTGCCCGTTGTTAGCAGCTCACTCAGGTTCTGTACAGTTCTTCATGCTTGAGACTCATTGCTGGATATCTGCTTTAGTGATGGTGACTGGTTCTTGTTCTGGGAGATCATGGTGGTCTGCTCTTAGGTCTTCAAGCCACTTGACATTGGTGTTACGTGATGCCTTCTTCTCCCGTATGTCCTTGCATTATTTCTGTTTCAGCTCTGGGTGGATCTAATCTTCCTCTGCTGTTGTTCCCTTGTAGCAGTGAATACACTTCTTTATGACCCAGGACCTGGATCATGACTCCTTTCTGCACTTTTGTGAGCCGGCTGAAGCTTCCGGGCTTCCCTGATCTTGACTTCCAAGTTTCTTCTCCATGGTGGGCACGCTACATACTTGGTCTTGATTTTGTAACCAAGCATCTACAGGATTACTGTGGCAGTGGCATGTATGAGCTCATTGGTTTTGGTGTTGGTGGATATATTGAGCAGTGCACTGTTAACATCTGCAAGCATCTGCTCTGAAGGTGCTTTGGCAGTTAGTCGAGGATGTCAGACCCGAGGTTAGAGGTGTATATCACCTCTTTTCTTGGGCTTGCTGTTATAATAGCAAGTCCTAGTCCAGGTATGTATGTGTACCTTGATGCAATGTTCAAGCCGGTATGGTTTTGTTTTCATGTCTCTCATTCATGTTCCGAGGTAGGCTTGTGCCAGTATTAGAGGTCTAAGCATGGAGACCCTTATCGGATTTATTCATTGGAGTTACTCCTTACTCATAGTTCTTGCCTTGACCAGGAAGCAAACCCTGGTCACCTGGTCTGTAATTTCAAAGGCACAGAAATATAGATAGAAAGAAAGAATCAGGAATCAAACCCCTGGTCTCCTGTTCAAAAGGCAGTATTGTAATCACTGTACTAGCCAGCTACTATTATATATACATAAAAAAAAACACTGGTCATTGTTCACTTCTACAATTTCCTACAGGATCAATAAAGTATCTACAGTATCTATCTATCTATCTATAAGATAACTGCATGGCACACTAAGACCTAGACTTCACTTAATCAGGTCAATTTTAAAAACACATACTTTTTATCCATTCTGCTTTTCCATCCAAACTAGAATGGTGGTTTCAACCATCAAAAATACATATTGAATTCACTCCCCAAAGTTTTCATTGCAGTGTGGATAAGAGAAAACACAGATTTTCTCACTGATATATGCTTTTTATGTGATCTCCACAATTAAAACATGGTGGAACATATTGAAATGCAGTTTTTTTAATTATGTATATTAATTTAATGTTTTACTGTTTTGAATAGCAGCAGGACATGCTTTATATTCATGCTGTCATAACAAAAATGACAGAAATGAATTAAGGTCATGTGTCAGTCACCCAGATTGTATTCCCATCATGTCATTTTCTGAAGCTTTTGGAAAACAGCAAGAAAATGGCCAAAATGTGAAACAAAGCATAAATAGCATTTTCACAATTGCTTGTTTGGTGTGTGTCAGGCCTAAAACCTAGCTATACAAGCTCACCTTCAGAAAAATAATGCAGATTGGTTTTGAAATCATTGTCCATGTGATCTCAAGACAGCGGATTTCAAATTTTAAAAAGATTTAAATTTGACCAAAATGCTATGTTAACATTAAGGCATTGTTTTAATGCATTGCACAAAGTGGCTTGCATTAGCCAGTTATAGTTCACGTCCTGCTGGAGTTACTTGGGGTTACACACCTTGCTCCAGGGAAAGAAATGGCAATAACAGAATCTCATCAACCAGAACTGAACTCATGACCTCATTTGGTTTGTGGCCTGTGGCTATGTTCACTGACTGCTGGATTATGGCCACTATTTCTTCTATATTACGTTCTGGATTATGAATATGAATAACAATGAATGAAGTCAGATCTCTATATCCTGGCACTTGCAGCTTGGTTATATAAAACCTATAATAAGACAAAAGATGATGTCTGTAAGAGGGAGAAATTTAACATCTTGTTAGACATAAGGATTCCTCTAAGGGTAGTTGCCAAATTTTAATTACTGCAATCACGTTGAGGGGTCAGAAGTAATCAGCTTTTTCCCACCCAAACTGTAAATAAAGGATTGTCATCCTATTTGGCAACTGTACTGAGGCGAGAGAATGAGAGAGAGAGAGAGAGAGAGGTTCAGTAATGTTGATCATCACATTATTCTGGGTTTGGCAAGAAGCAAGGTGTTGATTAAATCAATGTATTTGCTTACATTTTACTTTATGAATCATTAAGATTTTGGTAGCACATAGACACACAAACACACACATGCGCACACACACACACACACACACACACACACACACTCACACTCACACACAAAATACTGGGAGCCAAATCACATAGAGGGCTGAATACAATCCAAAATTCAGTGGGATGCAATTATGTATTCTGTTACAGTACATAAAACAAATTACTTAATACTTACATAGTTAAATTTAAAATATGTTCTGGAAAGACACATGTGAAGTATTGTTGCTGTATCCTCATTTTACAACTTCACTATAGACACTGTTCTTCAGGGTTTTGCAGGTCAGTAACCATATGCCTCTTGTGGGTTGAACATTCTTTGTTTTGGTAATGTTTTTATTTTTCATAGACACCAAAGGAAACACTTAGACATACAAAAGGCAGCTTTATTTTAGTATGAACACAGATAAAATGTTAACCAAGTGTCAGAGCGAAAAGAGGTGGCACATAGTGTAACAGGCTCATAGTTCCAGGGTCCTCAGTTCAACTGTGAGACTGGGTTTCTTTGGTGTGGGGTTTTGTATGTTCCCCTCATGTTATGTAACTAAATGGGTTTCCTAACATCCCTGACGATGTTACCGAAGCTGAATGAATGAATGAAATTATAATAAAGCAATAAATAGACAATGCAAAGTTCATTCATTGCAAAAACCAAAAGAGCTGTTAACCAAAAGAGTTAGAAATGATACAAAGAGAGTAAATGTATTAATGTACTATATAGAAAGAGTTGTTGTGATGTTTTGGCAACAGGCGTGTGTGTGGATGTGGGAAAGCTTGAACGATGATGACTTGTGGGAACCAAGGAGGAGGATAGAGAACAAAGTGTTTATGACGAGGCAAACTGTAGTGCCTGCAACTGCCAAATGGAGAACTATCAAACCTGTTTGACCTACCTCAAATATGAGTTTTCATTATTCCCTGAAAAATCAACAGTATCTAACAAGCCATGTACTCAGACATGTGATTAGACAGACAGATGCGATTAGACAGTTCACCATTAATGCAGATGATAGAAGATATAAAAGAAGAAGGCTAGGTAAATGGGTGGGATGAGATTGCAGGGCTTAAACACCAGAACAAGTTGTACTGTAGTATGAAATGTATTTGGAATTGAGTGAGCCAGTGTAAAATGAATGTATGAAATAAACAATAATGTGCCAAGAATTTAGCCTTTGGGAACAACATGATAGAGGTGAGAGAAGTCTGATCTAAACCTATCAATTATCAAGATGCTGTATGCCAAAGAGATTAAATCCAAACCATAAGAGGACAGTACAAGAAAGGTGAGCAAATTTTTCAAGGCAGTGCTAGAGTATGTTTTGGGATACAGTGCCAAAAGCAGAAGTCGGGTCCAGCAAAATATCTTCAGAAACCAACAGTCAGCTGCAACCACCAAGTCATTTGTAACACTGACAAGTGCAGCTGCAGTACTAAAGTTTGGCATAAACCCTCACTGAAACTCCTCAAACAAGTAATTGGATGCTAAGTGTTCCTAACTGAGCTGCTACTGCCCACTCATGTAGCTTGCCCAGGAAAGGCAGGTTAGAAATGGGTCTGTAATTACTGAGCTCCTCAGGGTCAAGCCATGGCTTTTTAGGAACTGGAATGATTGCATGCACTTTCAAGGTGGGGGGGTAATCAGTCTTGGCTTTCTTAAAAATTGCAGAACATGATCTTTGTAGGCTAGCACATGCATCACCAGGCTGTTTCACTACTGGGGCATTCTAATTGTCAACCAGTAGCTTTTCTATGCAGAAACTCATGAGTAAACCAAAAGATGAGTGAAAACCAGCATGTATTCCAAGGGGAGTGAGATAATTTGGAATAGTAGAGAGAATATTATTGCTATGACCAGGGGCTCTGAGGATGAACTTGTTTCTGGGATCGCAAATTGCTGAAGTATGTTCATTAAGGTTACCAGACTAAGGTTTTGCTATGATTTGAAAGTAAATATGCAATTTTATCTTCTCCAATCTACTCAGTCAAATTATGGTCACCATGGTCAATTGTGCTGGTTATAATAAAAAACATATTTAATATGTGGGGGTGAGAAAACTGTCACTTTAAAAATACAATATGTTCATCTATTGACAATGTGGAAATTTGCTTTTTCTAATCTGTGCTCTTTTTTTTATCTGTGTATCTATGAGCAAATGCACACTGAATTTCTTGTATTTCACTATTGCCATTATCTTTTTAAAGGATTTCTTAAAAAATGGAAATGCTATCAATGTAATAAATTAAATAAATTTTTAATAATTTAAATATATTTTAAATCAATAAAATTTTAAATAACTGATTCATTTAAATTTTACTGAAGATCGCAGTGTTAATTAAAAATTTGTTTTGTTTCCATCAATGAATAATGGCAAAAATCACACCAAGGGCAGCTCAAGGTAAAGCTTTAAGACTGACCAATATGTCTTAATTAGCCCCTAATCAGATGAAAGGCTCATTCATCTATATACTCATAAGCAGAAAGGAAATAGCTATGTTTGGATAACAGGAGTGGACAGAATGATTTGAGACGAGATTTCGTGGTGACCTGGTTTGCCATTTTGAATTAAACTTGACCAAAGACGACATTAACATTAATATAGCCCTACAGCAGAAAATGCAAGAGATGTCCAGACATGTGACCCCTGCTAACCTTCACCAACATGTATTCGTTATGCATTAATTAGTGGCTGGTATTTAATGAAGTCATTTACCTTTGTTCCCCTAAAGGACTGCATTGATTGTTATGAAAGCAAATTAAATGGGCGATGCTCATTGTGTCCGTGTGGAAGAGGGAGTTTAAAGAATTAAACGGTTCACTTTCACACAATTTTCGGAATGACAATTGTAAGAACCTAATCGTATCTGCGACGATTCCATTCTCTCAGGTTCGATCTGACTTCCGTGGGTGAAAGCTTCTCACTCGTCTTGGATCCGGGGATCAAGCAGACACAGACAGAGCATGTAGGTGTATGCTCAAATCCAAAGTTTATTTGTGACAGACAAGTTTATATACAGTAGCTTGGGTGTGTGTAC
>JAQQZX010000007.1:3450574-3462999 GCA_030068355.1 Notoglanidium maculatum | reverse complement strand
CTATATTATACCATAATCCATGTTTTGAAGCCTCCAAATTTCTTTGCTCCAAGTAGGTTTCAACGATATCATTCTTAATCTTTCTATTTTCTTAGCAAGTCATAATGTAATTATAAACTAATGGGTTTATAAGTATCATGTTTTGTTAACTCATAACCCAGGTTAGATCTGTATGTATAGCATTATCTTTACCTCAGTTATTAGTAATACACCAAGTATCAGATATATTAGGTATGGATTTGTGTGCAGCTTCTTAAGGCCAATTCACATTGCAGGCATCATGTTGTCAGGTATCATGTTACGATCTCATTCAATTCCATTTTTTAAAAAGCTTTTTTTTGTCCATACTGGCCATGTTACATGCACATTAATGAAACATAAAATTTCAAGCTCACGTGTCATTCTTCCCTCCTTACATGCTTAACATCTATTTTTTTTCTCTCATATGTTGAAGTTCAGTGTGATTTCCATAGAAACCCACTGAATTCTTAAAACCATGCTTTCTATATGCTGAGCACTTGATTTCAAATCACAGTCTGGGAAGATATCATCAGGATTGAGAGGGTTACTTTAAAAATGTATTCCAATAAAATTACTAATTACCTTTTAAAAATGTAGTCATTGACCTTATCCAAGTATCACAAAAGTAATGTAACTTTCAGATCATCCCAATATCAAATATGCAGCATTTTCATAGCATAACTTGCACTTGTACTGTGATGTTGTTCCCCTTTTCTGCTTTAAAGACAAAATAATGGCAAAATTGAATGCATTTTTTTCACTAGCAGCCATGACGATGAAATAGCAACTGTAAGATTAGTTATGGATTCACTCGAGACCAGACTGGTGATATGCACATGTGCATGGTAGTATATCTTTTTTTTTTTGATAATCGATTGATTTGTGAACTATTTTTCCATGAAAAAGTTCACTAATTACAACAATAGTGACACTTTTCAGATAATCTGTCACAGAATGAGAATATTATCAAGTGCTCATGTCAACGAAATTTGATGCTCTGATCAACTCAAGGTAACTGTATGTATATTGCTTACTGCTTATCTTTTTTTAATCACTTACCACACTTTTTGCAACTGTGTGTCTAGTTCAAACTATAATTTGTTCACATTTTGAACAGATAAATTCAAACTTAAAATAAAATAAATATGTGCTATCTGTTTCACTTACTGAAACTGTCCAATGCAAATTCATTTTACTTGCTTGTGTGTGTGTGAGATGTGAATCATTTTCAGTGTGTGGAACCGACTCCAAAGTTATGATTCTGGAGAACGCAGGTGAGGTTCAGTATTTCATTAAAACACTCAGGCAGAGGCACAGAAACGTTACGCAGAAATCAGAGTCATAATCTGTCAAGGTTCAGTCTATGTACAAACAGTGTGACATAAGCTAGGCAAAATCTCAGAGTCAAATATCTCAAAACAAAGTCACAACCATAAAAGCAAACACGAGAAATGCAATGGTTTATCAGTAGTAGAAACATGGGGAGCTAAACTATTGCTTCACAAGGAGCAACTGTGAGTGTGTGTGTATATGTTTGAATCTCCGGGTGTAGTGTTAATTGGATGCACCTGCATCGAATCAGAAGTCTGGGGATTGTGAGAGCAGGAAAGAGGCGGCCATGTTGTCTGAGTGTGAGGAATCATGGGAATTTTAGTCTGAGTTGCCAGAAGGTGCAGATTGCAGGTGTTAACAAGAAATTTTGCAGTTGACTCTTAGTGTTCAGTGCCCAAGATTAGTGAATCAACACTTTTTGGGATCTACTTGATCGAAAAAAAAGGCTAATTTCATTTTTTTTAGCTTCACTACTTGCTGCCTAACAAACCATAACAAAGCTGTTATGGATGGTGCATGCAGGAACATCACGTTTCTGCTGTTCATCAAATTCCCACAAACAAATGATAATATCACTCACATTAAAACATAGGATATGTCATGAGACCTAGGGTAGTGTAGTGTACTGTAAAGAGTTTCCATACCCTAGAGAAAGTCATACTAATGTTTCTACTCTGCTATTTCTGAATGAATGAGCACAAAATGGTGTCCAAAAAAAATTAGCATAGGTCATCAGTTATATCTGTGGGTTACTGATTAGAAGATTGAGTGGTCACTGTAATGCCTTGAATCATCTCTACCCCAGGACTACCTTAACACACTGCACACTGATGCTTGTTTTTCTCCAAGCTGGAACATACTGTATGAAGAGAAAAAAGATTATAACATTTCAGTATAATAAAGTACAATAAAGCTGTCTCTATCATTGTTTTTCTTTATTTTATTACTACCAAAGCCAGCAAGTAGCACATCTTATAAATACAAACCTTTTTCATAATTATCTCATCAAATTATCATATGGATAAATGTTTGGGTCTACTGGCCTGCTTTTTGTGTGTCAATGTAGACTTCTAAGTTTCTCCACCTTGGAGAGGGAAGTTCAGAACCTTCTCACAACCAGAGAAAGAATAAGGAATGAATGAGCATCTTTCTTTCAAGTAGCTGAAAGGTCTTGCCAGAGGGATATATAAGAGCTAAATTAAATTATCATTATGGGAGAGCTTCTCAGTAAAAATTGGTTTGGCATTGAAACTAAAATGGCTGATTTTGGCAGGAGACTACTGGAGTGGAAGGGGTAAGGTCTAGCCACTTCAACTATGAAGGGTGAAACCTGTACTAAGAGCACAATAATGGCACAGACTGACATCTACCAACTGCAGATTACATTGGGGTAAAGAAAGGAACCAGATATTCTGCTTCAATATATGTGGAACAATAAGGTTTCACATTTTCTTTAGGAGCATCTAGGCTCACATAAAAGCATATAGGCTCATAAAGGAGAAAAATAAACTATTAATGCTATGTACTGTATTGTGAATTGCATCCCAAAGACAAAATTGTTCAAATAAATATGTTTTAAGTGAGTGTTGAGAAACACAAAGACCACAACATGCAGACAGCTACTTTGATCTACAACAGTCAAGTGAACTCGGGTGCAGCAAGTCCTGAATAATCATTAGTGAAGAAACTGTGTCTGTCATTGTCTGTATATGCCTGAGAGGGCAGACAGTAATTCCTATTAAAACACTTGCCCAAGTGATGGTAAATCTCCTGTAGAGCTGAAGTATCTGAGTTAGAGCTGATAAATTATACCTAGTTGTGATCACTAAGCACCAATGAGGCATCAGTGCACCACATTTGGGTTAAACACTGCTGATCTATTCAGCTGTGCTGTGCAACAGTGTTACATTTATAACTGAATATTTTGCTGGAACCAGAGCCTATTTATTTAATTATTTATTTGTTTGTTTATTTGCTTACCCTATTACTAGGTTTTTAACTTAGCAGTCTTCAGCATGAATTCATACACTGACATGAGTCCACAAAGGTGCCATTATTTGATTTTTTGAGCTTACCATTTTTGCCAATGAACATATATTTTGTCTGTTTTGAAATTAGTACATATTTGCATTTATATTGAAAAGCTGTGTTTTCATTGGAGATACCCTTTTAGATCGTAAGAGAAGATCTCGGAGTAGTCTCTGTAATCTGATAAATTAATTTAGATGATGGGATATTCTGTGTCTTAGTACTGTGAAATAATGTGATCACTGTAAGATGGAAATATTTTTTATTTATATTCTCACCTTTTGGATACAGGTTCTTTGATAGTAAACAAAACAAACCTTTTTGAATCTTTTGGGATGGTTTGTAATAGTTGTTACTAAGGTCTGTTTATACAGTAATACTTATAATAAGTTGAAAAACATTATTGGCTCTGTTGTGAACAGAAACTGATGGATAATATAAAGAGTAAACAATGCATTTTGAACGCACAATGCTGAACAATTTCAGATTAATCTTTGCTGCTTTATTGCACAAAAAAGGCACAACTATATTTGGATTGGATCCTTCTGTTTCTAAAGATGTGTCATATTTCTGAGTGATAAATGGAGTTGTGAAATTGAGAAGTTAAATGCAATCAAATTGTGTTCATTGGTATGTAAGCGTTAAACCTTTAAGCTCTAAATGAAGAACATTTATTCTCTACTTATAGTTTTTTTTTATATCTTTATATATTATATTATATATTTTTATTCAGCATCACCTCTCCTATAGGAGATTTTAACCCAATACATGCATCTACAAAACATAATAAGACACACAGTATATACAAAATTATTGCTCCTTGGGGGGCTTGGGCCCATAGGTGCAGGCAAGGCACTAGACACCACCATGCCGAACTTTTGCCTAGATGAGGGCATGGGCAGGAACTCAGGAAAATATTGACAAAATGCACAACTAAAGCAAACCTATAAACAATAAGTTTCCCAAACAAACTTTTCAAACTCAAATATTGCCACTACTTATAAATAGTAGCACTTTGTATGAACTCAGGCATAGAGGCAAGCTTAAGTGGGGACGCTGGAACCAGGATGTGCTCTGTGACTGCGACTGGAACAGGAGCAGACTCAGGCTCTGTGACTCTGCCTGGAGCTTTCTCTAAGACTGGAACAGACTTTGTGGCTGAGGCTAGAACAGGCTGTGATGCTGGAACAGGCACGGTGGCTTGAACTGGATCAGGTTCTTTGGCTTGAGATGGAACAGACCTTGTGGTTGTGACAGGAACAGGCTCAGGCTTATAAGTGTACTCAGGCATAGAATCGGACTTGGACATAAACTTGATCTTGGACTCATCATGAACTTGGATTCAGGCTTGGACTTGGATGATTGGCATGGACAAGGACTTGGACTGTGGCATGGACTTGGTTCCAACATCATCCTCAAAGCCTGGTGGAGGAGCGATGACATAATCTTCAAGGCCTGGCAGAGGAGCAACGATATATTTCTCGAAGGCAGCAGCATACTCTAGAGCAAAATCCTCCCTTTTGGTCACTGGAGGGGGCTCTGGAATGGTTGCCTCCTTCTCGGCCACTGGAGGGGCTCTGGAATGGTTGCCTCCTTCTCGGCCACTGGAGGGGCTCTGGAATGCCTACATTTTGAAGGCTCCGTAGAACCACCCGGGTATTTCACCAAAGTACCTTTGATTCTATAGGCATGGGTGCTCTATAGTGATGAGGTTCTCTGCGAAAATGAGTACAGGTCTGGTGAGCCAATGAATCATGTACCTCATCCAGATGAGATCTGAAGGCCTATGCTCCAGCAGGCTCTCCTGAAATAATCAGCAGTGTAGCAAAAATAGATACCAAATTGGCAGGGCAGTCTCACAATCCAAAAACAATAAACAGGGTGGTGCAGGCAAGAACAGGAAAAATAATACAAAGTACAAAAACCAGAGTCTGCATGCAGCATGGGACAAATCATGAAAATTATCTGATTAAACAGCAATAAAACAAAGAAAAAGAGTGTTCTTGTACTCACTACATATCGAGAACCAAAAAAAGTATTTAACCATCAGAGTCAGGATATTTTAGCTGGTCCTCATGTCTTCCAAGGGCTGCTTGAGGGTTAAGACTTGGTTTCAGTGTTCAGGTTAGAATTAGGTTTAGGTTAGGGTAAGGGTTGGGGTTAGGTATTCAGTTGTGATGGTTAAGGTTAGGGTAAGAAGCTGGGAAATTAATTATGTCAATGAGTGTCCTCACAATGATAGAAGTACGTGTGTGTGTGTGTGTGTGTGTGTGTGTGTTTTAGCCTTTTAGCCTCAGGCTGGAGGGTAAGAGAAAATATTGACAAAATGCACAACTAAAGCAAACCTATTATTATTAAGTTTACCAAACAAACTTTTCAAACTCTAATACTGCCACTACTTATAAATATTGGGTATATTCTGCACCCATCCTTTGCTTTGTATGAGTCTGATGTGCTGATATGAAAGAAGAACTCACCAATACTTGTGGAGTTCCACATATATTTGGCAGAAAAGAAGTGAGCAAATCTAAAATGACATCTTAAAATTAGTTACCATTTCCACAGTCCCATGACCATAGTGATTTAGAAAAAAGGTCCCAACGTTGTCTAAATTTGGAGCTCCATTGAGTATAAATAAAGAATGAGATGAGTGATGGGGGTTTTCTTTCATATAACCCAGACAGGAGAAAAGGAGAGAAGGGGTCAGTGCAAGTGGTTTTAATGTAATGGAAACAGACTTTTGACTGCTTCGGGGATCCAAGAGTCTTATTGGAAACATGGCATGGGGCCAGTCTACCTCAGCTATGATAAGAACACTTTATGAAGGAAAGACCAAGCTAAAATAGACCATTACATGCAGTTAAAATAAAATATACACTTGGTTTAATGTCCTTTCCAGAAGGCCAACAACAAGGTGCATTTTAAAAATAGATAAAAAATAAAATCAAGGTAATGTAGATTAATATCATTAAAGGTTAAACAGACAAAAAAATCAAACATATAAATACCAGGTTGGTTGTTCATTTCTTCATTCACATCAGGTGTTTTGATCTGAGTTTCTCATCCCTTCAAACGGCAAATTCCAAACGCAGATGCATAATGACTTCAGAAACTCACATTGTTTCTATACTGAGGGATAAAGGATAATAAACAGTATTTGATTGAGCTACTACATGCATACCACCGACTTTGTTACTGAGATTAACTAGCATTGCATTGCTGCCTCATGAGAGAAGCTTGGTGCGCCCTGGGCAGGTCGCCATTTTATAACAGGGCTAACTACAGACACAAACAGCCATTCACATTTATGTGTAATTTGCGGTAACCAGTTAACCTAATCTGCATGTCTTTAGGCTGTGGGTGGAAACCCCCACAGCCATGAGGAGATCATGCAAATTTCACACGGAAAGGTCCCAGTGAGCCACCATATTCAAACCCAGAACCTTCTTGCTGTGAAGCATCAGTGCTAACCACTGCACCACCACACTTCCCTGAATATACATTTGCAGTATGCATATTTTTTATGCTGTTCAGTGCTATATTGCAAATTTCATAGTAGGCTTTTAAAATTAATATTTTAATTTTTCCTTCTTATGAAGATGACAGTGGCTTTTTGTAGATTTAGGTTGAAGTTTCAATAGCTCCTCAAACTCTTGTGAAGTTAAAATCCTGCTCTTTGTGCAAATGCCAGTCAGTCCTTGGCTGTGTTTTATGTCTAGTCTCATTATTTAATGCTAGGCACTATGCCAAGCTTGTTAATTTCCCCCCTGGTTTTGGACGAGAGGAAGGAATATTATGATGCAAACGTGGTCTCATTGTGCTGATTTGGGCTCAGCAGGACAAAACCTGCAGTCAAAGTTCAACATTGCACAATTGAGTTCAAGCTGAAGCCATGGGTCTCTGTGCATGCTTTCTTGCATACAAGACACATTAATTATTTAAATATGCAGAATAGTTGAAGGTCAAGCTTTTCATGCCTTCTTGAATGACGGCTATTAGAAGCTGACAATTACTCATGCTAACATTGTTAGTGTTATTGATGACTAAAAACAATTGCATGGATGCTGTGACACAGGCCTATTGATTGGGTAAGAGATTAAGAATTCTGGGAGAGTTAAATGAGGAAGGTTGGTGTGGAGAAGAGGCCTGGGGTGGGATCTGATTATTGACAGTCTTGTCATTGGCCTCATAGTGTTTTCCGTCACATTAAGTGGCAGGATGACATTTCTGAAGGTTAGCCATTGCACATGACTCAAACAAGCACAAGGCCAAGCAAGCTTTCTCATCTTAATCCTTACTGCAGTTATTTATTAAATCATATGATGACTGGATACTTGATTACAGCGCAGTCTAAAAGTATACACAGTGACTGCAGTGATTAATATGTTTCAGCTGGCAACAATTCTTTTAACCCTAACTGATGCAGTAAGTAGTTTCTTATTACTTAAACAACCGGAAGACATTTTCAATCATCATGGAAAAGATATTACCGTGTTTCACAAGAGTCAAATTATTGGCATATATCAAGAAAACAAAAAACTAAGGATGTTGATGTCACTGAAATTGGGTTAAGAACTGTCCAAGTGACGATGGTGGTGAAGTTAAGTAAATAAAAAGAAAAAAATCTACAGTAGAACTCACAGCTATGTTTAATAGTGAAAGCAAGAGCATTTCCACATGTACAGTGTACCAAGAACTCATAAGATTGGGACTTGACAGCTGTGTGGCCATAAGAAAACTTCAATTTGCTAGGGAGCATAAATATTGGACTTTGGAGCAATGAGAAAAGGTCATGTGGTCTGATGGTCCAAAATTACCTTATTCCAGGGCGCATCAAGTTAAGAATGGAAGCACATGAAGCAATTCACCGATCATGCATAGTGGCCACTGTACAAGCCTCTGGAGGCAGTGTTATGATCTGGGGTTATTTCAGCTGGTCAGGTCTAGGCTCAGTAACATTATGTTCCAATAAAAAATCAACTGACTACCCAAATGTACTGAATGACCATATTATCCAATCAATTGATTATTTTCTCCTGATTGCATGGGTATATTCCAGGATAATAATACCAGGACTCATTGGGCTCAAATTGTGAAACAGTGGTTCACAGAGCATGAGGAATCATTTTCACACATGAATTGGCCACCAAGAGAGGCTTGAAAGACTGAAGGTCTTTGGGATGTCCTGGCAAATACTTTAGAGAGTGGTTTGACTGTCCATATATCAATACAAAATCTGGGTGAAAAATTAAAGCAAAACTGGGTGGAAATAAATGTTGTGATGTTGCATAAGGTTGTCAAAACCTTAAGAGAATGAGTGCCGTAATCAAAGATTTTCAATGAAGCAACAATGGAAAACTGTGCCAATGCCAGCAACAACTACAGAATACCACAAAGCCCGGTGGGATATTTCATCATGAGGTCAATGTCCGATGCTATGATCAATGCAAACGAGTGCCGTAATCAAAGATGGAAGGCTGTCCAAATAAATATTAGTGTGGGCAATTGATCAAAATGTATTACATTGATGCTTGTTATTTGCCATTTATGTGTTTTTATTTTGTTACAAATGTGTTCCACATCTATCAATGGATTTACCTAATTTGATGTAAATGAATCAGCAAACTTGGTATACTTGGTATGCTGAGGTTGTTGCGCTGCACTTACAACTGTGGCTAGATGATAATTGGTCATCTGGGCCACTGGATTGATTGGATCAGACATACCTTACATAGCCTACACAAGTGAGAGAAACATACAAAATAATACTAAGAAGAAACATGTGCAACAATATAATTCACCATGTATGTCAACTGAAAATATAAACAAATGTGGTGTAAGTAATTGATAGACAATTGAACAATGAGTACAACAAAAGCTTAATGGCAGTCACGCACAGCGAGTGTAGGTAGCTGTGGGCAAAACAATGGATCTACTTACACTAATTTTAGCTAAGGTACCATGCCAATTTTGAGGAAGGACTAGGCTTGTCCTGATCCATGAATGAATTCAGCCGGGTCAGCAACTGCACCAGTAGGGGATTGCTCAATTCAGCCAAGACTGTGGCATTGGGACAGGTTCTCCTGGGTGACGTTTTGTGACTCTGAGTAGACAGATATCAGCAAGCAAGGCATCAGTTAAGTAAACTTGTCCAGAGATCCTATCTAATTCCTTATGACTTATTGTATACAATTCTTAAATGGAATTCGCACTGAAGGTCCATTGTTCTCATATGGCTTAATCTTACAAGGGTAGATGCTGACTGACATTAATGCAAGATTACCTAACATTAAGACACGAAAAAATGACTCTGAAGAAATGAAGTTGATGATCAGAAATCCAGATGGATGGAAACTGAATGCCCAACTCACAGATTATTGTGAGTTTTGGGGTTTTATATTGAGGTGTAGAGTGTTTCTGACTTTCCTCATTCACTGGTGCTCACTGTTTGTTCAATTCCAATTCACCTCCAAGGACTGAACTTTAGAGACAACTATTTGCATGTTCATAAAATGGCTAGATCAAGAAATTGATATAATGTGCAAGCAATTCTCAGACAAACAACATAGCATATTAACTTAAAAAGAGAGTCATAAATGTCCTGAGAAATTTTCTAATTTTATGTCATATCTTCCATGGCTCATGTCATGAATGCTCGTAGTTTATAATAATAATAATAATAATAATAGAGAAAGTGCCAGCTTCCCCACGACCCAGATGGATAAAGCAGTATAGATAATGGATGGATAGATGGATGGATGGATGGATAATAATAATAATAATAATAATAATAATAATAATAATAATAATAGAGAAAGACTATATTCCAGGGTGCTGGTATGCTATGATTCTTTCAGATGACACCAAACCAGGTTTTATGCATTTTTGAATAATGAACTGAAATTATTAATTTCAGAATTAATATTCATCCTAATAAGCATTTTCCATAATATAATATTTGCATGTGTAGTGCTAACATAGATCTTTTTTTTCTGTCCTATTAAAAACTCATCCTATATGCTGTGTAATATAACAACTGGACAATGATCTTTATAGCAATATACCCATAAGGCAAAATGTAACTAGATATCCCAACAGCTGTGGTAAAAAGTGTGGTGCTTATAAGACTTAAATGCCATAAAAACCACTTCACATGCCTCTGTAGTCAAGTGGAAATATACTCAGTATATACATGAAAAGCTCCTGTCAGTCCAATAAAGTTCATGGGCAAGAGGAAATATTCTGCTATCTACTGTACACTTGAGGATTTGGGGAAAGTTAGAGCATACATCCACCAAATGGAGGGAGAAATACCTGAGTTTATTCTACAAAAATCTGGAACCATTGCTAGATTACAGAAATTATCTCAGGCTCATCTAAAGACTATTGCTAGCAGTACAATCAGCCCATGCAACAAAAGGTTGTTATGCATAGTTGTTATGCAGCACACAAAGCATGTAAATGTTCAGAAAACACAATTAAGGCAATGAGAGAACATTCAAAATCCATGTGGGCTTTGAGGCAGTAAAAGACATGTTTTGAACAAAAGTTACTTAGCTAAAAGCAAGTTAAATGCTACTTGTAGGAAAATAAAATGCTTTGCAAATGCATATAGAATCTGTTCATACTATGACTGGCATTAAGTGGCATGTGAATGTCATCCCTGTTTATTTGTACACTAGCCTAAAAGACAACTGCACACTTAAGTCTATCACCTATATTTACATTTACAGGATTTAGTAGATGTTCTTCTTCAGTGTGACTTACAGAAGTGCTTTGAAGTCTACCAATAAATATATCCTCATGCTGGTTCACTAGGTCAGGGAGTCTAAAATTCCTATTGGGAGCTTAGTATAGAATAAAAATTACGAAACACTGGAATTTTTTTTAATACAAACTGCTAATTTAAGTTCTGAGAGTTGAGAATTAAGATCTAAGCGCTGTCCAGGGAGATCACAAGATCCTGTCATGCAGATGCAACTACTGGGATGAACAGCACTTCAGGTTTGCTAGGATTAACTTTCAGCTCATGAGCTACCATCCATGTTGAGATGTATGTCAAACATGTGGCAGTCCAAGCAGAAACATGACTGTTTGAGGGAGGAAAGGAGAGGACAAGTTGAATTTTTTAAACTGCATGTGAGGATATGGCCGCACCAAGAGATCGCCTCCATGTCAACTGATATAACTGTGCCTCGAGGTAGGCAGCAAGCCATTGCCATTTTATGTCATGAATTCCAAGGCTCATGAGGATGTACAGGAGAGTCTTGTAGTTGACTCTGCCAAATGCTGCTAAACAGCCATGAAGGATGAGAATTGATGACAGTTTGGCTGATCTGTGGAATGGAGCTTCCTTGTGATAGCCACAAGGGCTGTGGATTGTGACACTTTCAAGGGAAATTGATTATGATCTTGAAGATTGTTCTGGATGACATAGAGAGACAGTTGTTTGCAGATGGTGTGTTTGGGGATTTTAGAAAGAAAAGAGAGAAGTCATACCAGTCAATAGTTGCTGATGTTTTAGGTATCCTGAGTGGTTTTCTTGAGGATAGGAATAACCTTTGCTGCCTTGAATGCAGTACGTGACCAGATGTTATAAAACCAATAATGATAGTTGAGATGAAGAGGAGGAGGTTTTGTGAGATGGTCATTGTGAAATGGGATAGGATTCAACAGGCAGGTTGTGGGATTGGGGGACAAGATAACTTGCAGGATCTCTTCTGTTGATAGTTGAAAAAAATGTGTCACAAAACGAAAAGATGAATAGTGAAGTTGTAGTGTGGAAGTTAGGGTAGTGGCACTTGCGATGCATGCATTGGCTCCTAGCACGTCCATTTTGTCGGTTTGAATACCATAAGTCATCTCACAAATGTTTATTGTTGTTGGTGATGCAGATGACTTATGCAAAAGCATATTAATGTGCATGTGTGATGCGTGCAGACTTGTAATTAGGTAAATTAAGTAAATAGGAGGTGCAGCGGCTAACGGACTGGTGCAAAGTCAACAACCTGTCTCTGAACGTAGACAAAACCAAAGAGATGATT
>JAQQZX010000007.1:3379448-3396471 GCA_030068355.1 Notoglanidium maculatum | reverse complement strand
GCCTCCTGAAGTCGACAATGATCTCTTTGGTTTTCCTGGTGTTAAGAGCCAGATTGTTCTTTGAACACCAGGCTGCCTTTGTATGCAAATTCTACCATTCCACACTAAACAGACACCAGAATTTTATTTTCCTCAACATCTCATGTATTCTTTGCTGTTCAGCATCTAATTTGGCCCAAGTCTTGAAGTCTGAACAGCTTGCTAGTCGTGAATGCCACGTCCAGCAACAACCAATAAGCACAAGATGAAGACTGGAGTTTCTCTTTATATGAGTCAAAAACTTGAACAAAGAGATGCTGAGCCAAAGTCAGTGATTCAGGAGCTAAAAATGTACAAATTAAAGGCTTATTCTTTTCAACAGACCACTTATAAATCAATGGCCAGCTAGCTTAAACATCAGAGGAGCAAGAGAATTCTGTGTGTACAGATACATGAAGCAGATTATTTCAGGCTGATTATGACATAACAACAAATGTTAAACTCTGCAGCATCTAAAAAAAAAAAAAAAAAAAAAAAAAGAGTCTGGCTTGTGCACTGACCAAATACTGGGCAGCCGATGTGCACTGCCCAAGTATTGAGTACAGTTGTACTGATGACTCCAAGATGACAACTTCCAATATTGCATAGCATGTGACATGCACTAGCAAGATGTTAGTTATTTTGTTTGATAGCATGTGAATAGTCCCTCCAATGAGCAGACATTAATTCCTCCATAAGGATCCTAATTGACATATTACCTCTAGTAGTTGGTTACCTGGGCCAGAATATGGGGTAACTCTCTGCTAATCAGGATTATTGATGTTGCTTAGCATGGTTAGCACAATTTTCTCTGCTTACAGTGTGCAAATCAACCCCAATATCTGCCTTACTTTTAAAACTGAGGACAGCAGCTGCAGTGCTAATCTCCCTAAGCTTGTTAGAGTTATAGGCATGTCAGAAATTGATTCAGTCTGTCTCTGACTCCAAATGCCAATGTCTCTTTGCCTGAGCAAAAGAAACACAAGCATTGCCTTACTGAAAATGCAGGGCATTCCAAAAAGAAGCGGTCCAGTTTGGGGAGGTGCCCTATCAAAGAGGCATAATCAACACATCCACCTCCCTTACAAGCTGAAGCATTACTATCCATCACGGGGTTATCAAGGAGCTCATCTCACTCAAGCTCATTAATGTCTTACTAACTTTCAAAAAAGGTTGTAAGACACCTTGTTCCATAAGAGCCTAGTGTAGTGACTTTCCTTTTGTACCCGAGTCCCTTAAAGGCCCCTATTATAAGTCTATGCAGGACACCTTGAAACTTGCCTTGAAATCTAAAATAAAAATAATTGTGGAATTACATGGTCTGGCAATAGGTTCACATTACATGCATTGGTGGCCAGATGACTATAGGGTGACTTTGTGGCTGAATCTGGGACTTCTACCCAAGGTTATATGGCCGAAATTTGTGAATCAGTCATCTGACCTTAAAGCCACTAAAAAAGGTGAGCATCCCTTGCTCTGGCTCTGCCTAGTATGCACAGAATTGTATTATTTAGACTCAATAGCAGCCATCTGGTCCTCAGACAAGAAAGCATTCCCTTGACACACACACCCACATCAGGTTTTAACATTCCATTCCAGATGTAGTCCCCCTTTGCTGTTGCAACCTC
This sequence comes from Notoglanidium maculatum, assembly GCA_030068355.1. Classification (NCBI taxonomy): domain Eukaryota; kingdom Metazoa; phylum Chordata; class Actinopteri; order Siluriformes; family Auchenoglanididae; genus Notoglanidium; species Notoglanidium maculatum. The sequence continues at coordinate 3,394,825 of JAQQZX010000007.1, read as the reverse complement.
CACTCTTCTGGGAAGGCCTTCCACTAGATTTTGGAATAGCTGTGGGGATGTCAGGTGAGGAGCCCTGGGGCACAGTCATCCTGAAGGTGCTCAGGGAGTTGAGGTCAAGGTTCTCCACAGGCCACTCAAGTTTTTCCAATCCAAACTTGGCAAACCATGTTTTCATGGAGCTCACTTTGTGCACAGAGGCATTGTCATGCTGGAACAGGTATGAGCCTCTTACACCCCCTTTCCACCAATGTGAACTAGGTGCTAGCGTCAGTTTGCCGCTGGTTCAATTTATGAACCTTATAATAAACAGTTTGCTTTCCACAGGCTAGCGAGCCACCATAGAGGCACATCCTTATGTCACTGTACATGTCTGCATACATCTCTGCTTTCTCAACCACCCTAGCACCATTAGCCAGCCAAGTTATAACCACTGGCCATGCTAGCACAGTTAGCCAGACTAGCACCACTCCAGCACTGCTAGCCAGCAGTGCTAGGGCTGATACCCATGCTAGCACTGTTAGCCATGCTAGCACAGCTAGCGCCAAGCACAGCTACAAGGGTAGACTACATCAAATTGTTTTCTTCTTCTTCTTCTTCTTCTTCAGATTAGGCAGATTAAACACTACACTAGCTCAGATTTTTTTTAAATGCCAGTCCAAAAGTTTTTATTGATCAATGCATATTACAAAATTAGTAAATCAAGCACAAAACAAATGCTACAAAAGGCAAGCAGACCACAATGAACAATAGACTGTATATAAAAGATTTGCATAGGCAGAGTTGATTGAAACAGATGAGTGTTCAGGTGAGTGTGAAGTATACTTTCTGTGTGCATGAGGGTCCGTGTGACATAAATTTAGTAATCAGGAGGTGTGCACACTGTGCAGACATGTGCAAATCCTCCAAATTTTTTGTGTCCACACAGACTGCATTATAAGAGCACCAACTGCGCAAGCACTAGAAAAGCAAAACATACAAAATAAAAATCCTGAATATGAAAGGAGGCTGTGTGAGGTCTGTCACTAACCGCATCTGTACAATCCGTCTTTAAAACAATATAATCAAATGTGCAATAACTTGTGGAGGGAAATTGTTTTATATTTGTTATTTGATTTGACTTACATTTACATTTGTTATCTGTTGTATTGTTTTAAAAATGTGAAAACTTTAAGAAAATGTAAACCATAAAATAGAATTATTGTGTTTTCCATATTATCTGAGGTCTCCAATGAAAAACTTTCAGAAGCTGTTAATCACAAACAGCTGATTATTAGCAAATTCACTACATAAATTTCACAAGCAACGTAGTTACGGAAATCCAATTATAAGATGGAATATAATGTGTTGAATTCCCTGTCTTTGGTCCTGTTGTCACTGAGCGGCGGCCACACCACTTTCTTGCTTTCTTTTTTTTTATGTGATTGCACTAAGTACAACAGACGAAGCAACTCAAAGCAGCTAGAAAGTAGTATGGAAGCAAAAGTAGTGCTAGACAATACACAGTGCTAGACATCATGCTTCTGTGGTGTCCGCAGCTGTCCGTGTGCGTGTCCGCAAGAGAGTATACCAGAGACTTCAGAGTCTAAATTTCCCAACTCTATTACACTGCATAAAATCATATCTTAGCAAGTTATATTTGGAATTTGGGCACATTCATAAAAAAAATAATTGGTATTATGAAATTATTGTAAATAAAACCTGTTATAGATGCTTTTACTCTTTCCTAGGCTTTCAATTTTCTTTTTCTACTGGCAGATAATTTTGCTTCTTTCTAGAAGTAAATGCTTAATATTGGACAAATTGCCAAATCTGCCAATAGAACAAGACTATTCCAAGCTTAATGTCTAGAATAATATTCATCCATCCATTATCCATACTGGTTATCTGTTAAGGGTCATGGGGAAGGAGGAGCAAATCCGAGCTGTCTTCAAGAGAGAGCCGAGGTACACCCTGGGCAGGTCGCTAGTCTATTGTAGGGCTAACATGGAGACAAACAACCATTCATGTTTACATCTATGTACGCAATTTAGAGTAACTAGTTTATCTAATCTGCATGTCTTTACACTGGGAGGAAGCCAAAGTACAAAGAGGAAATCCTATGCAGGCACAGGGAGACCATAAAACACAGACAAGGCAAAACACAGCTGCAAGGTTCCAACCCAAAACCTTCTTGCTGTGAGTCATTCACTAACCACCGTGCTGTCATAAAATATTTCATAACAATATATTCCATTTATTGTAATCTTATTATAGAAAATACTAGATATGTTTGGATATAAATAAACTCCTGCTCAGTTGAATCAAATATGAGACTTGTACTGTTAAAGAATCATTTCACAAAATCTGTTTACATAATATGTGGTGAAATAATAACAGGTCTTCACAGAGCTCATTGTGTATCTGCTCTGCTAAGATGCACTTTCAGTGTAAGCTTTGCTGCTTATCTAATGGAAGAATAAAAATACCATACTCTTTCTTTTTAAAAAAAATGACAGGATTGCAGGTTTTAGCATTGGATGCTGGGTCATGTTATCCCATACTACAATACCTTTCTTGAGACAAACCCACCTCCTAACTCACTCAGTCAGCTCAGTGTTATCCTCAGAACCTTCCCCCTTTTCTCTCCCTGTATTCTGTCATAACTCTTCTTCTTCAATCTATTCATTCTCTTTCCCTCCCTCTCTCTCTCTCTGTCTGTGAGGTGCTCTAGGGCTGAGGAGACAGGCATGAAATGAGTTATGAGCACTCTCTGTCTTCCTCACCTTCTCTGTCCCCTGAGTACACCTCAGCTTATGAGAAATCTTGGCTTAAATAAATACGCCCTTGGTAACATAACAAACGAGGCAGAGAAGAGGGATGGGGATGAAGGGCTTTAGGGAAAAAGTAAACACTCAACGAAGTCACTTGCCCATTGGACGGGCAGCTTTAATAGCAATAGAAAATGGATTATTTAAAAAAAAAAAAAAAAAAAAAAAAAAGGTTTGATAGGCCTTTGAACTTTTACAGTTGGCAGCTTACTCTAAACATTTCCTAAACATTTGATATGCAATATAGACTGTACTGGGCTGCTCAATCCCTCTTCGGCACATGCAATCATAAGAAAACATATTAGAACTCCTGCAAAACAAGATTACTCTTGATCGATCGGGTGCAAAGTTCTTCTCTTACTCTCATCATCACTTTTGGATCCGAAATGCTATATTATGTCCTGAGGCCACAGAATATGAATAATGGTCCTGAGCTTCTTTTCCCAATGCCTTTTAGTTTGATATATGTATTATGCGTTTTTCCTGACATAAAAGAGATAAGATTGAACATGTGAATATGAAACAACCTGCACATTAGCAGAAAACTAATTATAATAAAATAGCCATGGACCAAGAAAATACTGGAAGAGTGAACGCAAAACTGTTTTATTATGATGGAGGTGTTAATATGATGCCCAAACTGTCACTTAGAAAAAAGAAAGGAAAGAGAAGAAAGAAAAGAAGTAGAACCTGATGCCGACGGTATTAATGGTAATCCCTCCACCACCAACAAGTCTAGTCCTTCTTGTTACTACTATGTATGCCAGAAATGCACTTAAAATATAGCATTTAAAATAGGAAGGAAGCTATTGAAGAAAAACTATTTTAGACATTTGACCTTGCTTTGACCTGTAACCTTTTTGGATCAATTCCAAAATCTATAAATCAGTTGGTTACAATGATAATTGCAGTTGAATCCTACAAACATTCAACCATTCATTCTTGACATCTCTTGAGATGTCAGGAATCTCAGACAGACTCACAGACAGATGGACAACCTGAAAAAAATAATAACCCCACCACCTAGTGGCAGAGGCATAAAAGCATAAAATTTTGTCAAATACACTACCAATACAGTTTTGTGAATTTTAACATTTGAGAGAATTACTGTCTTTCATTGGATAATCAATTCACTTCAGTTCACTTCAATTCAATTAATTGACCTTTATTGGAATAACCACTACAGCAGTTACAGCATTGCAAAACTTTATCATTTTCATTTGGCAGTTCTACTGCACCACATGTTGATATTTTAGAATTTATATTTATATACTTGTTCATGTGTGTTTTATCTATAAGCAAAATAGGTTTCCCCTCGAAATGGGGCTGCCTTTAATACAGCTATCATTTTCAGTCCTATTAGGCTTTGAGAGTCAGTGTTAGACAAACTGTAGAATTTGTGACTGTAGTAAAGTTAGATAGTGTTTAATATTTTAGCATGGATTTAGCAAGGGCTTCTTCAGGAATTTCAGAAATGTACACAACCCATACAGAAAAAAATAAAGATTTAAAATACATTTTTAAGAGCTTTTTTTTTTTTAAATGTATGTACTGTAAATATTTGGGCGGCACGGTGGTGCAGTGGTTAGCTCTGTCGCCTCACAGCAAGAAGGTCCTGGGTTCGATCCCCAGGGTGCCTTTCTGTGCGGAGTTTGCATGTTCTCCCCGTGCATGCGTGGGTTTCCTCCGGGTGCTCCGGTTTCCTCCCACAGTCCAAAGACATGCAGATTAGAAAGCGAGCGAGTGTGGCTCTTTGTCTGTGGTGGACTGGCGACCTGCCCAGGGTGTACCCCGCCTCTCGCCCGAAGATGCTGGATTGAATAAAGCGGTATAGATAATGGATGGATGGATGGATGTAAATATTCAGAATTGGTCCAAGAAATATATTGCTAGTAAATATATTCGCATGTATACCAGTATGTCAATATATTTACTAATTATCCCAAACCGTAAGTGCTTATGAGCCAGTATCCAGTTGACTTAATCCACATGTCTTTGCACTATGGGAGGTGGACGTGCAAACTCCACACAGTAAGGCCCTTGGCTGACCAGCGGGTTAAAACCAGGAGCATGCATACTGTGAAGTGACAGTACTAACCACTGCATGACTGGGCTGCCATATTTTGTTTTATATGAGATAAAATATAAAAGTTGCAAGACTGTTCCTGTTGCTAAAAAATGGCACGTGGCACATTGGGACCTGTGTTACATATGTTTTTGCTACAACATGTATGTGCACATTTGTGATTTTTACAATGGACATCAAAGTTGAGCAGAGAGCAAACATCAAATTCTGTGTCAAACTCGAGAAATTAGCAACAGAGGCCTTGAAATGCTTCACGATCACAACCCTTGAACATACCCAAGAAATTGAGTGCATTGTGCATCAGGATGGTCAGATCACCCTGATTTATACCCCTCTTGAATCAGGAATGCCACTCAAAACACCTCATTGCTTCATTGTCGTAGGCTTGCTCAAGCATTTCAAGGGTCTCTTTTGCTGATTTCGTGAGTTTGACACAGAATTTGATGTTTGGTTTTTACATAAAATTGCAAATGCGCACATGCACTTTGTCACAAAAATACATCACAAAATACAGGTCCCAATGTTGTCACATGACATATTGACTGATGAAAGTTCCTGCTCGCTCCTGCTGCACACGCATGACTGTGGTGCACTCTACTTGTTTGCAACAGGAAGTCATCCCACCTCGTATTTTGCATTTCATGTCATAACTTTGAAATTCAAAATATATTTAAAAAGTACAAATATATGTGAATAACAATGCAAATATATTGACACTACATATAGATTGACACGTTAAAATATATTAAAATAAAATATATTTTTCTGAATGGGAATATCCATGCGTAGAAATCTGAATATTTGCATTACTCATTTAGTGTTATTATTTAAGTAGTAGCGGAGTATGTACGTATGTATGTATGAATGTATGTATATACATGGCAGGTAGGAACACAAAGTGTTTCAGCCAGAATACATTGCAGCCCTGGTCAGGTGGTTAATGGAATGAATTAATAAATATTGATGGTAATTAATAATAATAATAATAATAATAATAATAATAATAATAATAATAATGATTTGTAATTTCTTGCTGAATAATGAATATCGAAATTTGGGCCCGAGTTTGTATCCTGAATCTGCTTAAATGACTAAAAAGGTTTATGCCCATTCCACTAATGATCCAAACTTGCAATTCTTTTTAAATCACTTAAAATCTGTAACTGGGTTCATTCAAATGTATAGTTTTATTTATCCAAAAAACTTTTAAAAGCTTTTTTATTCACTCAACTAAAAATTGGCCTCAGTAGATTTCCTCTATTATAATCTATTAAAGATATTTAGTAAGGGCAATCATGAATTATTAAGGTGTATGGACACTTATCTATTGATGAGTCTGAAATTTCTTATGTGAAATCAGAGGTCTGACATTTGAAATATGCTATTAACAGTCACAAGTTGTGGATTAGCTGCATATGTGGGCACTCCACTCCCTCCAGCTCTCCTCTTGCACACCCTCAGCAGTTTTCTCCATACACACATATTTCCATGCGTTAGTGTGTGAGTCCAAACCCTACCACAGTATCTTATTTTTATTACTCACTTGTTGAGTTGTTTACTTAGGCACTAAGTTTTCAGTTGGTCTGGTTGACTGACTCAATCAATGCCTTGATGCAGAAAAGGAACCATGGTGATAAATTATTGATGTTTGTACACACCTAGAATTATTACAATTCTGTCAATTTTCATGTATTTTTAATAATTACTCCTAAGAATCCTATGGTGATGTTTGGTAGCTATTTACAAGTGTACACAAGTGCAGCAGTTTTATTTCCACGAAATTCTCGGGATATTAAAACATACCAGCTAAAATATAAAAAACTGTTCGGTGTTCAGTCAAAAAAAAAAAAAAAAAGGAAAAGGAGATAATTTTCTTTTTGGACTCAGGTGTTTCTACTTCTTAAATAACTATCGATTTGACAGGTGAGCACTTATGTTTGAAAGTAGTTGAGGGAAATAATATTGAACTATAAATCAATAATGTATACATGTCTAAATGTCAAGTGAACCATGCTGCACTGTTGTCAGATTATCAATATTTTGTCTTATGCATATCTCAGACATATTTCACAGTGCTTTTTACTGGAAGACCTTTAGCCATTTTTCCTCCCTGTCTTTGTACACTTGCGTCTCTGGTGATTGCAAATTCACAAACAAGTGCTTGGTGTTCAATAGTTTATTATGACCTCATATTGCAAAAGACCAAGCAAATTTGCACAAAGAAAACAATTGCACAAGCAAAGCATCTACGTAGTTCAATCAAGCTGAATTTCATGGATTTCTGCCTACTGAGAAGTGTAGATCAAAGTTTCAAGAAGACTGATGTAACTCCAAAAACAGGAAAAAGAAAATCCCCAAATATTTCATAAAATAATATTAATGAACTAGTTAGTAAGAAAAACGGAATGAATTAAATTACTGTATATTTCTCCTTAAATGACTATCTAGATTTTACTGGATGTGTGCAAAAAATTAATCCAGCAATTATATTAAGCTGAATGTGTTTATGTCTCTAGTTTATGTACTGTATAGGATTTCATCTTTCAGATGAAACCCTCTGCCATGTCAAACAAAAGTGTCACTTAAAATGATACTTAAAACTATTCCATGATTACTGTATTTTATACCTTCCATGGAGAAATATCTGGAATACAAGCATGAAATGGGTTATGGGCTAGTTTGGAACAGGGGTGGATCTACTGGGGTGGCATGTGATGTGATATATATATATAGCATAGCATAGCAAACATTGCTATTATAGGTATAGCAAACATTGAAGGCTTACTAGTGATGATTAAGTATGTCATAGCTAAGGCAAAGGCAAAAAGTGAGCTAACTAATACACAGTCTACCTAGGCAAGTAGTCGTGATGTTGGGAGGGAGATGCGAGATGGACACTCAAATCAAGATTTTATCCTCCTAAAATAAGAAACACAACAGCCTTGCCACAGTGTGGTGCCAGGAGTCACGAGAGGACACACAGTCGGGGACAGAGAGATGTCACCCAGCTGCCGCTGACCGTCCCTGCAGCAGGCAGCAGCTCCCTCCGTTTTCTCCTGCTGGCCCCTGCAGCCTTCTGAGTGCAGCCTCACCCAGTCCCGGCTGGACACAACGACTGCTGATGGCTTTTTTTTTTTGTTGTTGCTAAATGTGTGTAGAGTTGCCAAGTTCCACTAGTAGAAATATAGAATGGCTACAAATGCATAGTGTTGGTGTTGTTTTGTTGATAAACACTGGATATCTTCAATTTGGCAACCCCAAATGTGTGGCTTCATGGAGTATAAGTGGCACAATTGATGAATATCATCTTTATATCTAGATCTCTAACTAGGAGCCAATTGAAACCCTTAAACAAAACTTGAATTATAATTATTGATCATCTATCTTATCTGAGTCTTATTTCCGAAATCTGATGCGAAACACTGAAGGGCATGAAGGAGGTTGAAACAGACAGTAAGTGAAAACACACATTCATGCAAACTCACTATGATTTAATGATCTGTTTTGGGCTAAGTGAACCACACTTTTAGGCCACTTTTAGACCACATTTTAGGCTAAGTGAGTTGTATGTTAAATTATTTAAAAAAAAAAAAACTGTTTAGTGATGGCTGTATATTCAATGAAAAAAGACACATTTAAAATAAAACAATTGATTTCTAATACCACCTTTAGATATTTCTATTCAATGCTTTACTCATGTAGGTAATAAAAATAACAAAATATTTTTGAGCTAAAAAAATTGGGGGCTTTTCCAAGCAAATATGTGCTTATGATTAAGGGGTGGCAGATATGCATGCTAAGTTAAAGTCTCCATGCCATCCCCTTGCTACCCCATGAATATTTCTCTAAATCCGCCCCATGTTTTGGAACTTGAGATCAAGCAAAATTATATTTTTAAAGCTTTGGTTAACATTTACATGAACGTTTTCCCATTAAATTACAAAGAGTATCCACTGGAAGTTTTGTGAGCATTCACTAACAAACAGCAAGCTATATGCATACAATTCTGGTCCATGGCTATATCTGATGCTGCTGTAATATAGCCTGTTGCACAGAGTGCTTCTTTCCCCCCTTATTACTTTTCTATCCTTAGGCTAGAATTTTAGCCACTCATTTTAAATTGACTAAATAAATCTTTTTTTCTCTTCTGTAAAGAACTTCAGTTTCTCACATGGTGCGTCAGCAAAAGAAATCCAAAATCATTCTTGATATAACGCTTTTGAAAATTAGATTCTACTTCACCATTTAATATTCAATATTTTGTTTTTCCTGCTTGTATTCTGCATGGAGGGCTTTTTTTTCTCTGACTTCAAGCTTGAAATAACAGCAGGAGCAGGTAAACAGGATGGACGCCCCAAGGCGCTCTCTCTCGCTCTCTCTCTCTCGCTCTTTCTCTCTCTCTCTGTCTCGCCTTCATCTCCTGTACCAACTGCAGGTTTCTGATTTATTTGTTTGGTTTTCTCCTCCATCAGCTACAGTAGTAAACAAGCTTCAGACAGGAGAATCAAAAGGCTCACAGCTGAATTTCACCCCGGTCTCCTAATGTAGTGCTCTGAGGAAACTACACCACGTTTTATGTACTTTCTCATGTTTTATACATTTTCTCATGCATAGGAACTTTAATTTAGAGCTACAACGCAGCCGGTAAATAAGACGAAGGGATGATGATGCAATGTAGTTTTGGCTCTATCATATACCAGCACATTAGATTTGAAACGGAGCAATGAGAGTAAAGTACAGAATGTGGTCTTTCAGTGTATTTACATCTATACTGAAGTATCAGAACCATAGGCTTTTCTATACACCACCATACATTTCAGGGACAATATCTGCAAATTCAATTGAATTCAGCAATTTAACCTCATAGGCTTTCATTTTAAATCTGATGTGCTGGAGTACAGAGTAATAAAGACACAATAAGGATTATTATTTTGTGTAGTATAATCATCTGAATGTCAGACTTTCTGCCAACATAGGTGAGGTAGGGGCAAGAAAGGCACGCTGAAACCTAACAATATGCAGTCTGTGTCTTGAAGTGTGCATGGATAAGTGAATTTAGTGGCAACAGTTTACTCATGATTATGCAATTACCGCCCATTTGGGTGTGCAGCATCCTATAGTTCTGGATATGACAGATATATACTGACCTTTACTCAAAAAGAGAGCAACAATAACTCACATTTTAAAAATTTCACAACTGGCTATGATCTCAATGGAATTGTTCTTCTGATATTTAACAGTTGCATGACTAATATTTATTTGTTTATTCAATTTTGTGCTCATTTTTACAGAGTGTGTCAAAAATTATGTGCAGTGCCATGAAAAGGAGAACGCAAATTTTTAAATGATCAAAGAAAAATGCAATGCAACACCTATATCACCCATTTGGAAAAAGTAACTGCTCCCTAAACTCAATAAACAGATTGTGCCACATCAGCTGCTCCTGATATCGGTTTTTTTTCTTACGTTATTGGAGGAATTTTGTCTCACTCTTCTTTGCAGGGTAGCAGAACTTCATTAATTAATTCATTAATGCTTTCGAGCATTAGCTGCCTGTTTAAGGTCTCTAAATGCAGTTCAAGTAAAAAAAAAAAAACAACTTAATTTTGTTTCTTTTGAGCTATTCAGAGGTGGACGTGCACTTTGGTTCTTTGTCTTGCTGAATAACTTAGTTGAGCCTCAGCATTAGATCATGGATAGATGACAGGAAAGGCTCTAGATGCACCACAACCAGGATAAAATGACTAAAATTGAATGAATCACTAACAATTAGGGATGTCAAGTCTATCAGGTGATTAGATGAGATTGGGTAAAGACTGTAAAGTCAACACTGAATCCAACTGAAAGTGAAACGGACAAAAAACTAGTGGAATCAGAGTTTTGGGGGCACCTGGACTGGGCATTGACATTCACATATATGTCCACCAATACATGAATCATCAAATGCTTCAACTAGAAAAAAAACAGGGCTGCTGTAACGTAAAATCCATGTCAAGTCCACTCTCCGAAGGTCCTTGTGTCCTTTTTGCATCATTTCTACTGTTGTCCAACCCATCCAATAAGCACAAGCCAAATATCACTGATGTATAACTAAACAAATCAACTGTAAATATGTATTCATAGGTTTTGATTAATTTGTCATTACAGCTGAACTTAGCCCACACATAGTCTTTATTTTCACTCTCAGTCGAGACCAAGACCGTGTTTAGTGACACCAATGACTGAGACAAGTCTGAATACAAATTCCAGAAAGTCTGTGACAAGTCCAAGTCAATACAGAGAATGTCTCGAGTCTTACTAACAACCAAGGTATGCATTAATGGTTGGTAAAACAATCATGCAGTTAAGGGTTAACGTTCTTCACTGAGGAGATTTAAGTAATCTATCATTTATAGGAGAAGAGGAAACTTCTAACAGATGAGATGAGAGAAAAGATGACATCAAAGGCTAATAAAGTTTTGAAAGCTTATGTCCAGTCTATTAGGTTGTCAGTATTTATGTGGCAATTGTTATTATATTTTTTAGGAGTCAGTTCAAAGCACAACTAAACCAACATCAAAATCTCTCTTTCTTTCTTCTCTCTCTCTCTCGCTCTCTCTCTGTTCAGCAGCAACAGGCCTTTACCTAAACTTCACACTAACTGTTCTGATGCCTCCCTTGTCCACTTTGTTTTAGTCCCCGTCTGCCTGACAGTTCACGACATTTTGATCCATCTCTCTCTCCCTCTCTCCACACCTGAGCTAAAGCTCTTTAACTTGCTTGAGGGCTCTCTGCCAGTTTCTCTGTTCTGGTTCTCCACCTTCCCCTTGCACACATTTTCTGCTTCACTGAATCATCCATAACTTCCCTGGTTCTTTTTTGTTTGTTTGATTGATTGTTTTCAGTTTAATAGCTTTATTTTGAATATCGACAAAATTAATTTACTAACTGTCCTGTGATAATGGAAACTCAAAATTCAGTTTAAATTTACATTTATTTAATCCCCAAGTAGAACTTTTCAGTATTTTTACATATTTCACATATCAGGAAGGAAGTTACTGTCTGTCACTCATTATTGTTAGGTACAAAATGGTGAGACAGGATGCAAGTCCCTGTTTAGCAGTTTAATACTGCCAGACAAGTCCAAAATTTGAAGCAATGTTGAAATAAAAAAAATCAGGCAATTGGAAAACAGTTCAATCCAGGCAATTGGCAATATTTAAAAAAATCAGACCGTGCACAACATCCAGTGGCTTGGAAGCATCAAACACATTAATGCTAGATAATTAGTTTACACTGTCTGTGTGTCTGCAGAGTCCTTAAATGCTGTGAGCTGTGATTAGTGAAACAAGAAACAGATGTGTGTAGTTAAGAGTCTGATGATGGGTTTGTAGTCCATGGTGGCCATGTTTGTATGCTGCAAGAAACTATGACACAACTGCAAGGGCTCAAAACGCATAACTGTCAGCCACTAACACATTATATTGATGTGGAAAGAATACAGTGGGAACACAAACCCACACACATGTAACAAGACCCCATGATTCCTTAGAGAGGCGTATAAAATAAATGTGCCTCTGTAGACTGAGAGGTCATATTGATGAATAATGTAGATTCTTCCAGCCATGTCTATGTTTTATTGAAATTGTGAAGGTAGTGAGTGGGCAATGCTGGATATTTCCATGACAGGAGTGGGCATAAACACATAGAGCTATCATATAAGAGATGGCGTTTCCACTTTCTGACCGCATGGAAGCTGCTTTCTTTAATACTAATCCAAGGCCCTGGAAGGTTGGCGTCAAATCTCATGGCAAATATTGAGTTTTCAACTGCTGTCATGCTCCTTGCCTCTGGAGCTGTTCAACAGGATCCAAAACTGCCAAACTCACATTCACATGCACACACATACAGAAGCTGACAAAAGTATGTGAATGTGAATTTCATATATTTTAATTATAGTCACATTAAATAAAATGACATTTTCTCTGTTCTATTTAATATATTTACATTTTACCTATTATTTGGTTTTGAACTTCGACTAGGATTTCAGGTTGTTTTTTTTGTTTTTTTTAAATGATTGGATAATGTTTCAGAGTTTGACCATTCTGAAAATGTTTTTTTTTTTCTCCAGGAATTCACAGATGCCTCACCCTTGACCTGATTTGCATAAAGTCTGTATTCATGAAATTTGAATTTTTGGGATATTTATTTAGGGTAGTAAATTTATTTAAACCTTGCAAATTCAAAACAAAGAAAAAATGAATAAAATGTAAATTTATTAAATACACCGCAAAAAAAAGAAAAATGTTATTTAATGTGATGTACCTATAAGTCAAATATACGAAATTCATATTTAAATACTTTTGTCAGCTTCCAAGTTCCACAGACATCAAGTAAATGTAAAAACACACACATATACACACACACACACACACACACACACGCACACACAGTTTGTTTTTTTTATGTCTTTGAGGGGACCTCGCATTAATGTTAATGGGCATAACCCTAACCCTAACCTAACCCTAACCCAAACCCTAACTATGACAACCCTAACCCTTACCCAGCCCTAACCTTAACCAGAAATAACCAAACAAAACACAAGACTTTGATTATTTTATTTTTTTGGTTGTATTCACAGATTTTTGAAAATTGAGTTATCATATTGTGGGGATATTATTCAAAGGTTAAGGTTCAAGTGCAGGTGTAGCATTAATTAGCTGCATTAATCATTATGTCAATGGACCAACCAGTATGCATGTGTGTGTGTGTGTGTGTGTGTGTGTGTGTGTGTGTTACAAACGGTATAAAACGGGGTTTATAGTTGTTCAGTGCCACCCAGGAAATTGTAAAAGGTAAAAACTCTTGTTGAATCATATCATTATCATTCGCTTTACATTTATAAATTTAGAGTTTGCATGTTTTTTACCAGATGGAAGAAAATACACCAGGAGAACATGCAAAATTCCACACAGTAACCTGAGCACAGGATTTAACTAAACGCCCTGGAGATAAACATAAGATATGTTCACAGCAGTGTTCACATGCTTTCAAGCATCTTTCAAGCTGAATGCCTGATCATCATCCTAAGTCATTTTCAATGTTAGTTGAAAGAAAACTGAAGTACAAGCATTTGAACCTAAAATAAATGAAGTGCTAAATGGTTTTTTTTATATTATTATTTATTTCCTGTCTATTTTTTGCAACACAGATTATCTCTGTATTAAACTGTATCTCACCTGCAACAGCAGTGAGCAGGAGGGAGGTGTGAATGTTTGAGTGTGTGTACTAATAAAAGGGAGTGAATCAATTTTTTTAAGTGATCTTGTGAATAGGACTCATGAACACTCAAAAAAAGAATGATTATCAGACTATCACACAGAAACTCCACACAGAAAGGCACCCTGGGTGACCCGGGGATCGAACCCAGGACCTTCCTGCTGTGTGCCGCCATTTTGAATTGATCAGAATCATTAAAAACAATGTAGGGTTTTTGCACACGCAAAAATCTAACTGGATATGCAAGTAGGCCTTGCCGTGGAAGAAGCACGATTTTCTTTTTTTCTGGTGTTTTTTGTGCTTCTAGGAGTCTGTGCTTTTTCTATTTTTTTTGTGCTTCCTTATGTGTGTACGTTTTTGGAATTCTTGAGCACTGGACAAAATGTTACGGATTTTTTCTTTTAAATGAATAGAACAGTTATCTGCTACACAGATTCCTACAGGTTCCTGGGTATAACCTGATCAGTATTTTATGACATTTTATTTACTTGTAGCTCATAGACCTGAACAAGCTGCTGATTGTCATTTTCTGGCATTTGGCTGTTTTGTCATTTTGACAGTTTGAAAGAAATCTTTTCTAATTTTCCTGTTAAAACATAAATCAACTACTGTATGAAAATATTTATTACTACAAATTATTCATGTAATCTTGTAATATTTCTTATTACAAGTTATTCATGGATGGAAATATGAACATTGATAACATTCTGACTATATCTCAACAGAGCCAACAGGATAGTCTGATAATCATTATTTTTTTTTGAGTGTTCATGAGCCCTATTCACAATATCACTTAAAAAAATTGCTTCATTCCCTTTTATTAGTGCACACACTCAAACATTCACACCTCCCTCCTGCTCACTGCTGGTGCAGGTGAGATACAGTTTTATACAGAGATAATCTGTGAGCTGCAAAAAATAGCAATTGACAGGAAATGAATATAAAAAAAAACATTTAGCTCTTCATTTATTTTAGGTTCAAATGCTTGTACTTCAGTTTTCTTTCAACTAACCTTGAAAATGACTTAGGATGATGATCAGGCATTCAGCTTGAAAGATGCTTGAAATCATGTGAAAACTGCTGTGAATGTATCTTATGTTTAGCTCCAGGGCGTTTAGTTAAATCCTGTGCTCAGGTTACTGTGTGGAATTTTGCATGTTCTCCTGGTGTTTTTTCTTCAATCTGGTAAAAAACATGCAAACTCTAAATTTATAAATGTAAAGCGAATGATAATG
>JAQQZX010000007.1:3367367-3379348 GCA_030068355.1 Notoglanidium maculatum | reverse complement strand
ATAATGATATGATTCAACAAGAGTTTTTACCTTTTACAATTTCCTGGGTGGCACTGAACAACTATAAACCCCGTTTTTTACCATTAGTAAGCCACACACACACACACACACACACACACACACACAATGCAATAGACAGCATTTTTTCTGTTGTGATTTCTCTGTGTAATCAATTCCATTGTGAGTTAAACAATTTAATAACTCTTTGGAAAGCTGAATGAATTAAAACTGAATATCAATTTCCACGTTGTATACATTTACGCATTGCTGAACATGTGTATTATATCTTAAAAGAACCAACTGGATAGTCTGACAATCATTCCATACACCATTGTGGGGATTTAAAAAAACAAAATTTAAATACTCTTAGTCAATCAAGAGTCAATTCATGTGTACATAACCATGCGATGCAAGAGTGATCCCAGCATTAACTGATGAATGAACACAGAGTCATTGCCTACCTTTTTCATTGCCATATGTTTCTTTCTCAATCAAACTCTTAGTCATTTTCTAACATTCTCAGAACTCATTGGCTTAAAATCTAGCTTAAAGGCTGCCCAAATGACTATTTTCTCCCTACAGCACAATTAGATCTGTGGGTATTATTGTCTTCTAACATGCACACAGCCAAATTTATTGGCACCATTAACAAGCATAATGGAGAAGAAACTGGTCTCTTTGCGTCTGTCTTATTCATGTGGATAGAAATAGCAACCTTTCTTTAATGTGCCATTGTCTCGATACACTCCAAAAGCATTCTGAATATTTATGTTTTCATTATAACTTTAATTAAATTGCACGAGCTGTATGGTAAGAGCCACTATATATCTCTGCATTACCAATTAGTGTGCCATGATGGCTGCAGATTTTGTAAAGTTAGCATCTATATTATTATCTGGAGATCAGATTAAGGTGATATTGTTGTATCTAGTGTATCTAGTTCAGATGATAACATTGTATTTTTTGCTCAAGGGTGTGTACAGTTATTGTAATTTAACCAGGAATAACTTGCAATGTCACCAGATTGGAAACACTCGCTGAGCATAACATGAAATATTACAGTTATTTGAATTTCTTTCCATAAGCTGTGGGTCTGTGGTAGCTCAGTGGTTAAGACATTGGACTAGTGGCCCTTGAGCAAGGCCCTTAACCTTCACTGCTCACTTGTATGAAATAAGATGTATGTAAGTTGCTCTGGATAAGGGCGTCTGCCAAATGACAAATGTAAATACGCTTTTAATTTACATTACAATCAAAAGCAATAAAAGTCTGAATAAAATAATGCAATAAGATTTAGCAGTATGTTATACAGAAAAGATGCACAACTAATATGGCAAGAGGTTAGGGATCAAGAGAGCCAATGATCAAGGGCAGGTGATTTGATGTGTACTGTATCTACAATTCTAATAAATAACATTGCAACACAAATCAATCAAATGCAGCCAAATCATTAAAGAATTTTAGCTGAATAATAATGAAAAGGCATATAGAGGTGGTCCAAGGCTAGATTTTTATAAGACCACACAAAGGAGCTTTTCCCTTGAGCCATCCTCTAAGATCAAAAGAAAAACTTTGCAAGGTTGTGCTCTTTAATACCTCAATGTCACTGTTCAAGGTTATGTGTGTTCATGCTTCAAAAGCAGCCATATAAAGCTGCATTCTTACTTTGCCTGGAGTCACGATAATCACACACATTGTCAGTGATGGTCAAGATTCAGTTATTAGGCCAACATACACCTTCTGGTCTTCTTTTATTGAAGTTGAATATCAGTTCCATAGTATGGAGGCTGCGTTACTTGGTATTCTACTTTGCCATTAAGGACAGGAAGAAATAATGTCAGTGCTTATTATGAGACCAAAAGACCCCTCTCCATTTTTGCACCACCAACAAACGCTAGCCAACAAAGGCAACAGGAGAAAAAAGTTCAAACAAGAAAGGACACGCTATTCTCTTTGCTGCTTATTACCACAAAATAACATATTCCACTGTCAGTCCAGTGTGTTGTCTTCAATTTCTTCTTTCCCAGAAGCCAGTAGGAAATTATGTGGTCAAAGGCAATTGAAAATGTTGAAGGCAACTGTGAGAATGCAAAATGAAAAAGACCCCTTGTTTAAAATGTCTCCCTGGCTTAATAGCTAGAGTTATTATTATTATCTTTTACAATTATCTTAATATTGATCAAAAGTGTCTTATTGTTGGCCTTATGGTCCTATTCTTAATAGAATAAGACAGATGCACCCAGGCATCAGAATCCCTGTTCTTTTATCTCTCTCTCTTTCTCTCTCTGAATTGAATCTGTCTGTATTTCCTAATATTTATTTTTTAATAAATTTAATTTGTTAGAATATGTGATTTGTTTACTAATACATTTATAGTTTTGCTATAGTTTCTTTATAGCTCTAGATATGTGCATTTTAGTTTTGCAGATATTGGTCAAAATGCCGACAACATGACAATGGTTATATAAATCAACTTGAGCTACATATGATTTGTTTAGTGTTTGTGCGTTGCATAGGAGTTATAAATATGTCAGAGATGTGAATTGAGCTCATGGTTAGGAAGACAATCAGGACGGCAGGGTTTATTTCAAGAATGGCGGCTAACACCCACTGCCAGCTGTCATGTACACAGGGAGACTGAGGTAGGATGCAAGGGCTGGTGAAGCTTTATTTACAGTGAATATGCACAAAACAGGGCAGGCAGTTCCAAAAACGCTAATCAGAAACATGGTTGGGAAAACAGGCAATGGTCAGGTGATACCCAAACAACATCAGGATCAAAATCCAAAATAGCAAAAACCAGCAAAAACATCAATACCTTGTGATCTAAGCGTGTGTGAGTGAGTCTTTATATATAATCCGTAATCAGCTTAGATGCAGAACAGCCAAAAACAATCAGGCAGGATTGTGGAACTGTAGTCCAGCACCATGAACCCGGAAGCAGCAACTCACAAAGCATTGTACAGTGAGGCCTATGCTGGCTTCTTAATGGAGATAAACAGGCTCTCCAAGGGTTAAATAATCACCCTACTTTTCTCGGGACAAGGCAAACCTTCATAACTGTTGCCCATAATAGGACTAACGCACTGGATGCATAAAATTTTCAACAGGTAGTTGGGATAGATTGTATATGCAGATGTGATCACTTTTTCCAGACATTGTGGTCAAGTGGCCAGGACGTACTTTCCATCCATTCATAATCTATACTGCTTATGCGTCAGGGTCATGGAGGAAGCTGGAGCCAATCCCAGCTGATTTTAGGTGAGAAGTGGGATACACCCTGGGCAGACAAACAACCATTCATACTCACATTTATACCTATGTGCAATTTGGAGTAACCGGTTGACCTAGTCTGCATGTCTTTGGGCTGTGGAAGGAAACCAAAGCACCTGGAGGAAGCCCACGCAGGCACAGGGACAACATGAAAACTCCGAACAGAAAGGCCCCAATCAGTTAGCAGGTTCAAATCCAGAACCTTTTTACTGTGAGGCAACAGTGACAGCCGCTACCACCATGCCGCCCTGGCCAGGAAGTATGACCAAGGCCTTTATTTGTTTCAATTGTCATCTGCCAGAGAGTTAAGAATGGCTACTGAGTGATGCACATGTACATTTGCTACAATCTGTTGGCCACTCACAGCACAAAATACAGTTTATCAATCTTTGGTTGAACCATAAAACCCAGTGTTTACATACATAGTGATTACAAGGTAACATTTAATTGGGCAAAATAGTTGGTACTAAAATTGAAGTTGCCCTGTCTTTAATATCAATATTCATTTTTCCCATAATGCCACTTTCTGTTGCAATTTCCCTCTTTTTTTAGCACATTAGTACTTCTGTTAACATTGTTTTGTGGAATTCATTATATGTTTGACTGTGGGATCTGCATTCAAAATTTCTTTGCAATGTCATCATCCTTTTTTCCCCTCTGCTTGACAACCTGCCATACTAATTTTAGACGAAATTATTCCAGTTCAGTTTAGCATTTATATTTTCAGGTGGTGTCAGTGCATCTATCTGGAACAACCTGATATCATTGCCAAATTGTATTTGCAGTGATCTCTTTATTGCACAATTACTGAAAAAGGCGTCCAAGGTTTGGAAAATAGTGGTAAAACAATATGTAAAAATTGACACCGTTAAATGAGCAGTTTGCAGCTTTTTAGCTCCCTGTGCTATAAACCAAATCACAGTTGCAAAGAAAACATGACAGTGTTTCCGGCCAACACACAGGTTCCACTCGTTTTGTTGAAACTTTGTAGGCCTATGTCTCCTGTGTTGCCGTTTATGGAAAAGGTTAAATAAAGTGGATAAAATGTTTAAGCTGTTTAAAGTATATAATTTTTAGAGGTCATGGTATAAACTTTGGGTGTAACTGAAAGCAAATACATTATCTGTTATGAACAAAAATTGCGTCTTAAATAAGTACAGATACAGATCCGAACATTAGGTGAAGTAATCCCCCTCTTTTTTTAAGTTCCATAATAGGTGTGTGCATCTGGATCCTGCAGGACAAAAAAAGTCCTGTGAGTGTGCATTTTTTTTATTATTTATTGTGGAGCCCAGAGAAATCTCTGGGGGAGGGCTGCCTACTTTCAGCAATATTCCCACTCCAACTACAACTCAAAAACCACATAAAAAGACTTAAATCCAGAAAAAAATGTTCATGCATAGGAAGGTAGACACAATTTTATTTGTTTTTTCAGACTTATGTTAACAGCGGTTTACATTTCTGATCTGCTGTTTACAGTTAAGGAGTGTTCTCTGGTCAGATAAAACAAAAGCTTTAACTGTTTGGCCATAATGATTAGTGCCATGCATGGATTAAAAGGACTGAGGCTTTGAATCTGAAGTACACCAGCAAATTTGCACAGGCATGTGAACATGTTCTGTGCATTATGTGTTATATTCTTTCACTGCCTCAGATCACACCCTGATCCCGTACATCCAACATCTGCTGCGGAGCTTCTTGACCATTCTTTTCTTAATCCAGGGGGACTTTGGTATTTAAGATCTACTTCAGAGGTGCAACTCAGTACAAGCTCACCTATACAGAGCACAATGTTGACCAAAAAGTAGAGAATACCATGAACTTAAACTGCAGCTCTATATAAATGACAAAAAACTCAATTGTGGAGTGAAAATTGTGATGTACTATTACTCAGAACAAATGTTTTCATACTTTGTTATTAGTACTCAGCAGGGAAATGAGCACATGGGAAATCTTTTTGGAAGGAAGTTGTGGAAGTAAAAGGCCCTGGCTTTTCTCTAGTTGGTTGTGGAATGAAGCTTATTTAAAGTGTCATTTGTCAGTCATGATGTAGGTGTGTGTTTGCACAACCTATCATTCCACTGTCCTAGTTTCCAGACAACCAGGCCATTATTTTCCAGTGTGTTTTTCTTCCAGAATTAGTGAAGAATATATGTATGTAAAAAGAACACAAGAAGTTTCCTCTCCCCACCAGCAGAGTGATCTTCAGAATTCTTGTGCAACCTCTGACAAAGCACTTCCTGGTTACTTCTAGGTTTTGGACTATTTATGGAAACTGATTACATCCATTAAAAGCAAAGCCTGGCCTTGTTTATGTATTCTACCAGTTTTGATCCTTGTTCTATACTTAACGTCTTGTGTATTATGGAATCTTTGCCTCATTATCTCGATTAGTCTCATGATTATCCTTTGGACTTGTTTTATATGCCTGTTTGTGATTTTGACCATTTTCGCAATTCTATATAGACTTCTTGCATACGGATCCTTACTGTGTTCCCAAGTCTCACCTGTAACAGCAAATCATTCATCCCAACTGTTTGCAACACTTCATGATGCAAACCCTGGGCAGCACTTAATATAAGGGTTTTGAACCTATAGGGAATAATGTTGCGCACTCTTGAGGATTGATTAATGAAACGTGATTCTCATATGGAGAGTAAGAGTCACTCAACTACTGATGCTACACTCTACTGACAATGAGAATCAATTATTTGATTAGTACTGTATTCTATTGATAATGATAATCACTTAATCTGTTCCTACTGTAGCATGCAATGGCATGGCTGCCACTGTTTTCTATTGTTGGTGAGAATCACTCAGGCACTGATATTGATCTTAGTTGAGGGTGAGTACAAAGTCCCATTACTATACACCATTGAGGAAGAAATCACTGACGCTGTTCCCACTTAAGATGCAAATTACTCAGGGTCAGTTATTGTTCCTGACTGAGAGCAAGAGTCATGCAAATTCATCACATTATATGGAGAGTGATGACATAACATTTACTCTATAGAATGCAGTGACTGGATGGTGGGGTCTTTGCAAATGCCACTGCTTCGCAAATGTCCATCACACTCCTTAGAGGTGGCCATGCAATCATTTCCTTTACCCAGTCGACTGACTCTCTTTAGACAGTGGAGACTTGTTATAGTCACTTCTACATCGCTCTTGAAAGACTTCACTGGATATAGGAATGGCATGAGCATGCCCTCATCTGCAAGCACAGTTAAATGACCAGGATTTTTAATATACTGCAGCACCAACAAGTTTGTAAGGAATTTCAAAGACCACGTATATTATGGTAGAAGTGGTAAAAGTTTAAAGTAGTACACAAAGTTCCCAGTGAAACAGAATGCTTCAGAGAAAAGTCCTTTGTCAGCTCTGTAAACAAAGTGCTTCGGAGGCTGTAGTGAAAGCACACTCTGGCTTACACTCTGACTTTCTAAATGCTCCAAACCAATCCCATAATTCAAACCTTAGGACTCACACCAAGTCTAACTCACACAGACCTCAGCAATCCATCTGTAAAACAAGTTTCACATTGGCTTAGACAAACACAAAACATAGGATAGAAAACACATAAAAACAGGATTTTTTTTTAGCACAATATGTACTCATCTCTTACCCCAATAAATGGATGGTGTTCTAATGAAAATTTCCTGTAAGGCACCTTTGGGCCTATGGATTAATGCAGACAACCAGTGTCAAAGGTAACTATCCTGGACAAGCCCCAAAGAAATGTCAATGGCCAGGGGCATTTGTGTCGCTTACCTGGGGAAGAGATAGCACAAGGATGCATTATAGGAAGAAGGCAAGGTTGCGGAGGCAGTGTGATCCTCTGGACAAAGTTCTGCTGGGTAATCTTTGATCCTGGCATTCATTTGGATGTTAATTTGACACGTTCCACCCTACCTAAATGATGTTATAGACCAAGTGCACCCCTTAATGGCAACAGTATTACCTAATGGAAATGGCCTCTTTAAACAGGATAATGTTCCCTGCCACACTGCAAAAATTGTTCAGTAATGGTTGAGAAACATGAAAAAGACTTCAAGGTGTTGACTTGGCCTCCAAATTACCCAGATCCCAATTTAATCCAGCATCTGTGGGATGTGCTGGACAAACAAGTCCAATCCACAGAGGTCCCACCTTGCAACTTACAGGACTGATATAGTTGGTTTTAATGTTATATTGTTAATGTTTAATGCCTGATTGATGTATAAATATGTATTTGTGTGTGTGTTATTTGGCCTTTAACAGAAATATGATTAATAACCATGTTTCACATCAAACAATAAAGTAAAATATTTGCCAGCACCCTATAAAAGTAAAAGACGATACCATAATAGGTTCATGTCAGTTGTCAGGTAGGGCTTATGCAGGTGTAATGTAACCCTTTAAACAGCATCCTTAAGCAAAGCACAATTCATTCAAATTTTTTGGATAATGTACTCCAGTAGAGCCATTTTAATCTCACCAGCATTGCTAGCTAAAAGGAGCATAGCAGATTTAAGCTTTCAAAATGTATATAGATTTTTATATATGGTCACTTGGTCATCTTTAACAGCCTTCCTTGTAATATAGTAGTTCCTAGAGCTTTGAAGGTGGACTCTAAACCTCATTTCCCCCCTTTTTTCCTGAATAGTCAGACTAGTGACCTATAACGTATGACCTATAATAGCACAAACAACTACCATAACAGGTTCTCTGCAAGCACTTACCACAACAGTGCATGTGCTTTCATGTGACAGTTCCATTCACAGTCTCTTTACTGCTCTGCAGTTACACAGGAGGTACAAAAGCTTTCTTTGTGCTATTGCAAACTTTAATCCAATGTTCCTGTTCTTGTGCTGGAGTGTAAAAATATAACTTAAGGACCTGAGAATGTATGCATTCACAGTTTCTAAAAAAAGAAAAAACTTGTCATCGCTATTTACACATACAGCATTTGTACAGTATGTGTATGGGAACGAAAAACAGTTTTTGATTGAGCTGCCTGATCCTCATAATCCTAAAAATATAATGTCAAATAATATTCCTTCCTCAACATTTCTCAAGCTATTGGCATTTAATACTGATTCACAGAAGCCAAGAGGACCCATAATGATTAACTTTACCATTACAATTCTGTCCTTCTACATCAGTTTATTATGAATCTTATACTTATTCCTTTTGTTATATAGGCTTATTACATATAATTGGCTGGAGATAAAGGTCAAACATTACAGTGACGTCACAGCAACCGTGTTCTCTGCACTTTTAAATCTAACAGTGATTATTCATGTGCCTTTATTGTACATTCGTCCATAACATAATGAACCACTTGGCTGTTATCTTTTTTTCCTATGAAATGAACATAATTTTGGGAGTTTTAGATTAAATCTAAAATAAGCCCTATATGTAAAAAAAAAAAAAAAAGAAGAAGAAAAAAAAGCAATTCAGCAGTGCCAAGGTCTCACCCCTTCTCATCAGTCATGTCTTCTCGTTTTGAAAATGAATGCATAATTTACTGAGCTTCAATATGAATCTAGACATATTCCTCTGATATCTACACTTGGTCAATTATTTCTCTTTATCAATATCTCCCATCTATATTGGATTGGCTCATTTGCATTTCATAACCAAATACTAATATTCAGTCTTTGTATGAACCCTTTATGGTAATGCACCAAAGGTTCTCAGGGCTATCAATTACTCTGTGTGTGTCTAAATGGAGAAAGTGGGAGCTAATTTTCTGCCCGTTAAGGTGACAGGACATACAATCCTTTACAATCATTACCTCGCTGATGTGATGACTTACTTGCAAACCCCCAGGCAAGTCATTTAACCTTTGCAGACCTCTACAGTTTCTCAAAGTATATTCATGGAACTGAAGCTCAAAACGAAAAGGAGAGAATGAACATGTGACCATGGAGGGATGTACAGTAAGAGGTTGTATACCATGTATACCTGGGATTGGATTTCTCTCTTATAAATGTAACCCGTAAATATCTCCAGCTGACACTAGATCACACATTTGATGCAGTGGTTAGACTGGTATGACAATATTTTAGTACATCCACTGTATTTATGTGTAATGCTTGCTAATGCAAGGTGTAAGCCTAGATAGAGTCAAACGCATGTATGTAACCCAATTCCATTCAAAGATCTAGCAGTGCCTAGCAAACTTCAGGCTCTGACATTTGTTGCTAGACTTGTGGTTAGACAAAAGGCTGATTTTCTGGTATGGCTTCCAAAAATGTTGTGTCTCATTATAGATTTGGAGACTACAAAATTCTGCCATTTTCTACCAAGAAGAAATTGTTGCCTCTCTAACCATCCTACTTACTGTGGGTGGACAAAATACACTTCCATTGTCTTCCGGGCAAATTTATTACAGCTCCAACTGTTTAAGGTCACCTTTAATTATCATCCTTACAGTGGATATGGGCATTTTCTGACATGTAGGTTTTATTTTTAATAATGTCTGATTTATTGGGTGGCATGGTGGTGCAGTGGTTAGCACTGTTGCATCACAGCGAGAAGGGTCTGGGTTTTAACCTCATGGACGGCCGGGAGGTTGTGAGGAATTTGCATGTTCTCCCTGTGCCTGTGTGGGTTTCCTCCAGGCGCTCTAGTTTCCTCCCACAGTCCAAGACAAGCAGATTTGTCAAACTGGCTACTCTAAATTGCCTTAGGTGTGAATGTGAGTGTGAATGGTTGTTCATCTCTGTGTTAGCCCTGCAATAGATTGGCGACCTGCCCAAAGTGTACCCTACCTTTTGCCTGAAGTCAGCCGGGATTGGCTCCAGCTTCCCCTTCACTTGAAGGATAAGCGGTACAGATGGATGGATGTCTGATTTATAAAGATCAACACACTTTTGTCTTACATATTTTGTGCATTCACTAATCCTCCCCATGTTGATGAATAACTTAGGGAGTTTCACTTTTGTCTAACTGCACATTTTTACCTCAGTGATAAAGGATGACATGAATGACCTCTTGAAAGTTCTTAAACAACCAAATGAACTTTAAAAAAAGGAAAATATAAATTCTTAACATGCTTCCAAAATGACCTTTTGGACTATTTTGTCCAAATCAGTTTCTAGGGATGGAAAATAAATGTGATAAATATGAATTTTAATTTTTTTTTTTTTTTTCTTAGAATCAATTTACTTCAATTGCAGGTCAGATTTCTCTAATAAACTCAGCATGATATTAAGCCATTTAACCACAATGACATTTTGCGTAACCCTTTTACCTAGATTGCCAATAATTATGGAGCTGAGTATTTATAATCAAAGTCCAATTTAGTTTCAATGAAAGCAATAGTACTTATTTAATTAATTGTTTTGATGGTTCTCAGAGCAAAAAATGCTGAGAGGAGCAGCTAAACCATTAGTTACACTACTGTGTGAAAAGTAGAGAGAGAGATGGAGAGAGATAGAGTGAGAGTAGAGAAGGTCATAAATTATGTCCGAGCTAAACAAGCTGTTGAATAATTCAACAACGTAATGTGGCTAGGAGAAAGGATGAGAAGAGACTAGCTGGCAGATTATTCAGTGTGAAAAAGGGGAATTAGCCTGGAGCTTTGCAGCTTTGACTGGAGAGACCCATTCTGAAGAATTAGACCCATGTACCTGAACATCAGGAACCATGCTGTCAGACAAAACAGGAGAAATGCCTCGCATTTGCCTCACTTGACTAGGTTGGAAGAAACAATAAGTATTCTTTTTATCTCTTTGTCTATTTAGCATATGTGTTAGAAAACTTTCACTGCTAAAATAATATTATCTAGCACATGCACATAAAAGAACTTTGACCATAATATGCTATTTCTCCTTACAAACTGATGCTAAAATTAAGAGCACAGTTAAAGTTTGATGATAAAAGTGTTGGAGTGAATGTGAGGATTTGAGTGCATATTTCTCTTTCTCTCTCTCTCTCTCTCTCTGTGGGTGGGTTTCCTGCATGTCAAACATTCAGTGCTCTGAGTTCTACTGCCTTGTCTGCCATTATATTTCTGCTCAAGAGTTCTAAAGCAATAACTAGAGTAAAGACATAAAAAATATCAAATGATGAAAAGCCTTTTAGTGCTTTATATTCCTAATCAGTGTAATAATTATTCCATGCTTGATTGTCAGGACTGGAAGTTGCGTGTGTTCCCATATGCTTTTACTGAAGTATAATTAGGTTAATTAATCTTGTTGCACATCCAGAATGCAACAAGATCAAACAGCCGTGATGTCTGCGGCTTGACTTTCCAGTCCATCAGATTTGTGTGGGAGTACCTGGTGAGCTATTTATTTTCAATTAGAGCTGCTGGATCACAAATCTCATTGGGGGTGTAAGGCTATATTTCCCCTGGGCGTTTTACAGACTTGACTTTGCAGCTCGAAAAAAGGTCAGGGGGCAAACACACAGAGTGTTTAAACACGATGAAAATACATACGTTTGGGTCTAAAACCAGATCTCCACACCTTTTTCACTTTCGCTGGACTGAGCTCAGCAAAGAACAAACACCAAACAGACTGATGTTTATATATATATTTGCTGTAAGATCCTGTATGACCAGACATAGTGGTGGCTGAGGATGAGCAGAAAACAGCAGTAGTGATAGATGTGGCAATCCCAGCTGAAAGTAACATCAGGAAGAGGACTCGAAGATGAGGATGACACCACATACCCAACACCCAACTAGAGGAGGTGAGAGGAGGCTATATATATAT
>JAQQZX010000007.1:3340788-3354467 GCA_030068355.1 Notoglanidium maculatum | reverse complement strand
TATATATACTGTATGCACAGCATATACTGCACATACAACAGTTTGTTGTCCAATAGATGATCGGATGCACAGTATTCCAAAAGTGCTTATATTTAGTATATCTGCACTGGGATGTTTCACTGTTTAGGTTTATCTGTCAAATCCCATTTTTAGCAACAGTCGCAATGAAACTGTTACTACAGTAAAATCAGTGACCCCATCATCGAAACATTGGCGAACGAAAGATTTTTCATTAATATAACTCCTGACTCAAAATACGAAATCTCATCAGATGAAGATGAAAAGGAAGAAGGGAAGCCGATTTCACCACATGTCGTGTTTTTATTAGCATGTAGCAAATTTTTGCGTGTTAAGCCAATGGGTAAAAAGTAGATAAAAGTAGCCAACTTATTTGAGCACGTTCTGACTGAAATATCATCTCTAAGAGGTTTTTTTTTTGTTTTAAGTGAAATTATCTCCCTTGAATCTTTTTGCAGAATATTTTAACCTCATGAGACACCACTGTCCTCATATCCTCATATGAGGACATCACAATTACATGAGGACCACCGGCTAATAGTCTTTTCCCAAACATTTTCCTGTTTGAAGACACTGATCAAGTTCATTAGTTATCAGATGCTAAGAAATGGAAAGAGTGAGGAGAAATTACAGGCCCCAGCATTAGAGTCGGGGTCTGATGAGGCTACGGGTAATTCTCAGAAGCTTTATATACAAAGTAAGTTATTTACCCATAGTTCCTTATGGCTGGTTGCAGGTATATTAGGAGCTGAGTGAAAGTAAACCTTCAGTTCATTGTCGGGGAGCATGCGGATCAGTTTGCAAAACACTGGTTTAATGAGACTATACTAAATATATACATCTGTCAACAGGCATCAATAATCATGACATGCTGTTCTCAGTCTCTTTTAATTAGCTCCTCTGACAGTGTATATCAATTATGCCTTGTTTCGCCGACATTTCCTGTGGTTATGGAGCAAAGTCGTTTTGTGCTCTTTGATAAGCAAGGCATGTGCATTGGCGACTGCATTCTTCATGAGCCTTAAATTATTTTGGCAATTTTCACTCTAGGTAAATGAAACCTTAATGAGTAAAACAGAGTGTAAATCAGCCCCATTCATCTTAGTCTGGATCTGTAGGCAGGTTAGAACTGGATGGATGAGCGTCCGTTCGCACCGTACAGCAGAGCTTTGTTCATTACGATCAATGATAGATTAATTAACAGTCTCTGTGTCAGTCTTCTGAAATGTGGTACTCCCATAGCAATGATGAAAACTGTAACAAAGTTTTAATAAGTTTACAGTAAACATTGGACATTCGAGGAGAACGCTGGAGTCCCTCTGAAGACTGCGGATATGGCGCTTTGATGAGTTGTAAAACTGAGCTGTATTGTTCTTGCAGGTGCCGTCCGCATCTGTTCCATAAACATGTTTGGTTTTGCTTGATAGCTCTGTAATCATGCTTGTATGCCACAATAGACAGGTGTAGCTGCTAAATGAAGTATTACATAGTCATTGGAATGGAGTGTTTCCAACAACTGACAGGATTATCTAGGGGATGAAAGTAGTGATGGGATTTAGGATTTTGCAACGATCTGCTATCCTGGAACCCATCATAAGCAATAAGAGGAGAGCATTTGGGATTTGATTGTGTGATTGTGCGGGATAGAGAGGAATTTAAGGATGTGAAGTAAATGACAAGAATATTTCTTTATTCAAAACGACTAGCAGATTGATAAGGATGTAAGTACTAACACTGAAATGTTCATTTATAAAAACATAAATGCATGTTGATCCTGTTTCATTTTCCATGGCAGTTTCACAGTCATTATTTACTGACATGCAATATGAGTTTTAAGTATTCTATTTACACTCTCGGTGTTATGTGTTGTTATAGTCTGTATGTTCTTTTGCCTCGTTTCCTGTTGATGGTTCCTGTTTGCATGGTTGTTTTCTTTATACTTTACACAATACATTTTCTGCAATTGCATCTTCCTTCAAAAGCAATTCCTGACACTATCCTGGGAATACTGGGCCTTGGCAGGAATACTCCCAGGGAACAACATGTTATAGATAACAGTAAAAAAGTGAAAAGAAGTTTAATGCATAAAGCTATAGTCGTGTTACTGACTGGAGACACACTTACTGTAAACGTAACCATTACATATAAAGACGTTGTATTGGAAGACTTCATAAATCTGAGGTATTTATTATATTATGGACATGGGTGAGAGACCTGAAAACTCAAAACAAAATCACTCCTTTTAATCAAGTCTACATTTTTTCCTTTCTCATCATGAGAATGATTCTGATTAATTCCTTTTAGAAGGTTAACGTACTAATGCATCCTTATCTGCATAATCTCTTCAGCGTTCACAGATTTAAACAGAGTCGAGTGTCAAATTGCAAAACGGAATACAAGCTTGACTTCTTCCTAAAGGCATTAGCAATGTAATCTACTTCTTTTGTTTGCATCG
Organism: Notoglanidium maculatum; assembly: GCA_030068355.1. Lineage (NCBI taxonomy): Eukaryota > Metazoa > Chordata > Actinopteri > Siluriformes > Auchenoglanididae > Notoglanidium > Notoglanidium maculatum. The sequence continues at coordinate 3,351,994 of JAQQZX010000007.1, read as the reverse complement.
CAGCTAAGAGCCACAGCAGCATTATAATCACTTTATAATCCAGTTTAAAAGCAAAGCAGATTATATAACAATTTCAATAGACGCCAAGCGAGAACACTGTGATGTACGTTATCACTATGTTTTAGTAAAGGCATTCTACACACAGCCCCAGATTAAAACCTAAAAGATTGCAGGCCTTCTGTTCAGTCCTTGACCTAATCTGCCACTACTGAGCAAACATGAAATCGTCAAATGAAAAAAAGATCAAGGTTTTTTTCTTCTTTCGCAACACTGTTCATATATTTTTTGTGATGTTAAGACATCGATACTGCTTCAAAATTCAGGGGAATACTTAAGATTACATGGTGTTATATTGTAAATGTATTGTAAATGGTGTTATATTGGTGTATGTTATGCATATTTATTAATCACTTTTAGATTAGATTAGATTAGATTAGATTAGATTAAACTTTATTCTCATTGAGCAGAGCACACATACAAAGCCAACGATATGCAGTGAGCATTTAATCAGAAGTGCAAAACAGGTGTGAGGTAGGTTGGCAGTAAGGTGCAAGTTACATCCAAATGACATGGCATAAACAAGTGCAAATGAAATATAATGGAATACAGGCATGAACCTTTTGGGAAAATGTTGCTTTAGTATCTTATTAAGTTAAAGTTGATTCATATTAGTTATTGATGATATATAGTTTTAATAGGAGCCCTCATATCCAGTACTCCATATTCACTCTGGAGTTTCTATGGAGTTTTCTCCCTTTTTTCAGGTGAAGTTAGCCAGTTCTTTATATTCCAGCAGTGCTGCTGTACCTATGCGTTTGTAGCAGCTGAACATAAAATACCAGTAATTGCAGATCCAAGGTAAATGCACCTAAAAATGAGCAAATCAGTAGATGTTGCTGTGTATATGATAATTAGTCAAATGTAGATCTCCATATTTTATACATATTAAATAATTCATATGGTATAGAAGAATCTAATTGAATAGAATAAAATCTAACAGAACCCTATGCTCTGGACAAGCAATTGTAGTTAACCTATTTTACTAAACGTTACCTAACTGACTGTACCATATGATATGTTAGTTCATTTCCAGCCAATACACTATATGGTCAAAAGTATATGAACACCAGACCATCACACCCATATGTGATTCTTCCCCAAACTGTTGCCAAAAAGTTGGAAGCACACAATTGCATTGAATGTCTTTGTATGCTGTAATATTACAATTTCCCTTTACTGAAACTAAGAGGGCCAAATTTGTTCCAGTATGACAATGCTTCTGTGTATAAATTGAGCTACATGAAGACATGGTTTACCAAGATTGGAGTGGAAGAACTCAGGCGTTCTGCACAGAGCCCTGATCTCAACCTCAGTGAACACATTTGGGATGAACTGGAACACCGTCTGCCCCACAGGCCTTCTTGTTCTATGTTAATGCTCTCGTGGCTGAATAAACACAAAACTCCACAGCCATACTCAGTTATTCCACAGGAGGAACTTAATCTGGAGTGAGATGTACATGATTAGTTCGGTGTCTACTAAATTTTGACCATATAGTTTAGGTGAACAGGAAAAACATAAACTGGAATGCAAAACATGGTGGAACATGTGGCACAGTGAATGGGGATGTTCATGACAGGCTGTGATTTGTATATGAATTTAATTCTGTGTCATAACCAAAGATTAAATTGGCCTCTATTTTAATTGAAAAACTCTGTAAATAGTAAACATTATTAAGCAACAGTTAACTAACTTTTAAATTTAAGTACCCATATATGCATGTGTCGTCATATCTAACTTATTCCAATCATAAGCATCCTATAAAATGAAAATTTCCAGAACATGTTTTATAAATGAATCATGAAATATTTCTAACATGGCATTATAAAACCCATCTTAAGGCCCACATTAAATGATGGTCATCTTTACCTGAATTCGGTCTACACAGTAGAAGCCCATGAGCAAGGACAATTTAATCCACCAGTGTGCACATATGGCTACGTGACTTAAGTATTCAATTACAGCTAACCAGGAATGTCCTTTAAGAGTGAATGACTGTGTTGTGTTAATTTAGCAGGGCTGGTTTTATTGACAACTGCCATACCAGCTGTCACCTTGTGGTAATCAGGTGTTATACTGTGTATAAAATCCATTAACTTTGACTTTGTATTTTTAACATTAAGTATTAACTGCATAGAAAAAAGGAATTGAGTTTTTGCCTATCCAGGCTTGATACAAAGAAAAAGAAATTGTATAACTAACAAGGAAACAGCCTAAAAATATATGCGCCCCTATATGGATCTTGTAAATATACCTTGTAAATTTAAAAAAAATTAAAACAGTTTCATGTAATTACTCTTAAGGCCAGAGTTAAACGCTTGGCGTTACCACAGAATCATGCTTTTGTACTGAGCATAACTGCTAATTGAATAATTTTGAGCTTTATGTGCAAATATTCAACCTATACATATAGTTGCTATTGGTATTTTCTTTTCAGTATGAAAATCCATTTTAAAAATGCAGAAGAGCCATGGCAGGTGAGATGTGCCCAAAATGCTGTGGCATTACTGAGCAGAGAATACAAAGGAGCACACTCACAGAACAATGACAGATACATATTTGAAGCCAAAATTACATTTCAGTTCTCTTTTCACAGAGCGAGCCAGGTGTGCGCAAGAACCACTGAGAGAATTCATGCAGAAGGACAATTTTGTTCTCTGATGTTAAAACACTCCTGTCATACATGTCAAAGCTCTCAGCGGGATACATATTAGGTAAAGATAATGCCTTTAATTTAAAAAGGTGGGAAGAAATAGCCTCAAACCCATCATAATTACAGTACATACTGGAACAGATTTAGAAAATGTAAGGGTGCTCTCACCATTGAAGGAATATGGTGCGTCGCAAGAAGTGGTTTGCAGTGGTCAAAGCCTCATGCTACACATTACTGCTATTTCCTGCACACTAATTATTACCTAGAAATGGCTTTCAGAATGCTTTTAATAAATATTTTGCACTGTACATGAGTTGTATAGTTGCATTGTAACTATGTTGAAACACATCTGATTATCTAAAGCCTCTTTCAAGGATGCAATAAATAAATAAAAAAGGAATAATAATTCTGCAACCTTGCCCTTCTGACTCATTGTAAAGTCATATAATACATCATGTTTATCTGGTTTTATTTATGTAATTTAATTTGCTTAGTAAAGGGTTTTATCCACATGGATTGACAAGTGAGGCAAAATTCAACAAGCATTCTATATACTGTATGTCATGCAGTTGAGATATACAGTAGGGCCTTGCATAAGAGCCCTAACTTGCATCATCACATTTGACCTTGTTGTTTATTTCCATTATATATAAAAAGTGTCAGAGGATGCAATTTATTTTTTAAATGATTTCCTGATGTTGACTCTGGAACCTGTGTATGTAGGCTATTCTTGTAAACATCACCAATACTGAATTACATGTGCCATTTCAGAAGGGTTAAGAAAGTAATTTGGACTGAATCAGTGCAAGCACCTGAATATTATTTTAATCTGATGAAGGCAGTAGTCAATGCTTAAGGTTTTGGGCCACTGATTGTGAAAAGTTGTGAGTCAAATGATTGCCATGCTGTCACATGCTTCGTTCTTGAGCAGGACACTTGAACTTCATCTGCTCAGCTTCACTGCAAATTACTTTGTATTAAAGCATTTTCCAAAGTTTTTTCTTCCCTATTCTTCAGAGTGACACTAATCAATTATGTGTTTCATTTTCATTGGTCACATCCTTAGTCCAGTGAGGTCCCACTGTAGGCCTCTGTACTAGTCATTCTCAGACAGGCTACTGGCTTCTAGCTACTGGCACAATATTAAATGACACTTCCTGATATTATTGCATATACAACCGAAATCCAATCCCACATGATACTATCTGACTGTGTGACTAGTGTACACAGTAGAGCACCTAGGCTTAGTTTCATGCTAATGAACAGATCACAGAAAATGACCGTGATCAGGATATATGTCATGATTATTTGTCAAAGCAAAGCAGACTGCATTCCATGCCCTCTACAATCACCACGAGGAACTACAGCATCTTCCTATAATAAAAGTAACATATTAACACATTTTATGGCTGTCATGTGCCCTGGCTTGGTCCAGGTACCACGCAATGTGATAGGCAGGGCAACACTTACATGTTGTGCAGCACAATTTAGCTCATGTCATGGTTGGCACAACACACCAGTCCCCAGCACCCACTGCAAACTCACACGTGCTGCTGTTCATTACACACACCTGGGTTAATTTTATGTGCAATCACAAACACTATTAAAAAAGACTGTAAGCACTCAGTCAGTACCAAGTATTTGCTGTTTTGCTTTTGCACCATTCAAGTACCAAGCCTTATTGTTAATCTTCACAATCCAGTTATTGATCCACTTTGCTTCCTAGTTATTGTCTCTGCTTCTGCTGCTGATAATCTGTTTGTTGATTGCCTGAACTGTGCCTGTTTCCTGACTATGTTTACTGCTTATTGATTTGGATTTGCTTGCTGATTTAACCTGTGGCTCATTAAAAAACTGGTTACTGCATTTGCATCTGTGCCCCTTTCTCTTCATAACAGAATACTTTGCCTCTTAAAATGGATACAGTAGAAAAACAGGAATAGGATGTAGCTATGTAGCTTGCATGGTTGTGCCAGAGGCCAAAAGTGTGACTTCCACTGAAGAGCTCCCTCCAGAGACCAAAATGGCAGCCTCCACCAAAAGCTACCTCCAGATGTCAACAGGGTGGCCTCCATCCCAGAGCTCATTACACAGGCATACAGGGCAGCCTACACCCTCAGAGCTCATGCCAGTAGATGACAAGGTGGCCTCCCTAGCCCAGCTTCAGTCAGAGGTCAACAAGCTAACCTCTCACGCTCTGTCCATGCCCAAGGCAAAAGCAGCGGCCGACCCAGCCCAGCTGCTGCCGGAGGTCAATGTGGTGGCCTACAATGCCATGCTCCTGCTGGAGGTCAATGAGATGACCTCAAATGCCATGCCCATGTCTGTGTCCTTGCCCATATCTATGCCCAAGTACATGCCCATGCCTATGCCAGACCTTTAAGGTGGTCTCCAGCAGCATGCCCATGCCCATGCCAGGGATCAATGGAGTGGTCCCCAGCCCATGCCTGAGCCCATGTCCATTCTCATGCCCACACTCAGGTCCATGCCCATGTCAGAGACCGACATGGCGGTCTTCAGAGTCATGTCCATGCGTATGTTCACATCCCGGCCAGAGACTGAAGGGGCAGTCTCCTGCTTCCTGCCCAAGTTCACACCCACACCAGAGACCAACATGGCAGTCACACCTACACCCACATTCGTGCTAATGCCTGAACCCAAGTCAATGCTAATGCCAAAGGTCGGGGGGGGCAGTGTCCAATGTCATACCCATGCCCATGGACCCATGTCAGTCAGTAAGGTGACTTGAAGAGTGGTCCAAGAATGGGGGGTGGTGGGGGTTCTGTCATGAGCCCTCCTTCGGTCCAGGTGCCACATGCTACAATCCATAGCTGGGCAACACTTCTGGGTGCCGCAGCATGAGTCAGAGTCTCAGAATCCCTCATGGCATGACTGGCACAATACTCCAGTTCCCAGCAACCATTGCAAACATGTGCATGCTACCATTCTTTACACACACCTGGTCTCAGTTTATGAAAAATTACGCACACAATTTAAAAATATTCTGAACACGCACTCTGCTGCACACGAATTCTGCTGCATTTGCTCCAGTCAAGTAGCTACCCTTATAGTTCATTTTGTCTATTTGGTTATTGATTCTGTTTTGCTTCCTGGTTATTGTCTCTGCTTCTGCCTCTGATTATCTGTCTGTTGATTTCCTGAACTGTGTTTGTTTCCTGACAGTGATTACTGTTTCTCAATTTGGATTTGCTTGCTGAGTTAACCTGTGGCTCATTAAAAAACTGGTTACTGCATTTGCATCTGTGCCCCTTTCTCTCCATAACAATGATGCTTAAAACTTAGTATCTTCATTAGAGACAGTGAGGTGGCCAACCTTGGTACATAGAGCAGTATTAGAAAGCATGGTCAGTTTTTAAAAAATGCAGTGAATTGTGTGCACAATAAGACCTTGCTGGGTGCTTCTGCACTCTACAAACAGACCAGTCGTTCTTGCTCTGTCTTTTAAAAATACAGTTTAAATACTGTAAAATGATTAACTTTAAAACTCATCACAAGGAGTTCATATCTAACAGCACATAGCAGCAATCAGCATAAAAAAAGATATAAATAAATGTTTCATGACACCCATGCCTGCTTAATACTAAGTAATTTACCCACTTGGTAATAAATTGGAAACTGTAATGTTATGATTTATTGCACTGATTCATTTTATTTATTGACATACTTTAAACCAGTGAATGTCAAGCTCTCCGTGAGGTCCAAGACTGCAAATCACCAGGTACACACTGTTTCCAATATTCCATAAATTAGACATACATCAGCAATAAAGTTGATAAAACCTTTATTTTTAAGGTTATTTCCTGGGCTCTTGTATATGGGCCAACACAATCTTATCCAACATTGCTGAGATATGGTTTCTTATTACATTATAAAGCCATAATAGAAGCATTTAGTATAATTGCTCCAAACAAATATAGGCACCTGGCACAAAAACACATTGATAGTGTGGCTATATAATACAATAATGAGTTTCATTTGCACAAAACTTTTCAACAGAAGAACAAACAACTTTTCAACAAATAACAAATATAATAAGTAGGGTCGGCATTACCCTACCCAACCCTAGAAATGATTTTTTCATATAAACTATTTGTATGTTTTTGATTACTCAGTAATCACTTTACAGCTATGGAGTTACACAGAATAAAAAATATATATATACAAATGGAGATGGTGAAGGCATTGATCTGGGTCTATTGGAAAGAATGTCAGATAAATGCACTATGTAAATGTTAAAAAAAAATTGAACAGGAATTAAAACGTAGGGGCCCACAGAGTTAAACGCTTTAAAAGACTTGACATTACCATAGATTATGCAAACCGCAAAATGTGTTTGGACTGAGAACAGCATATATATGGAGAAAAGGTCTTTGAGTAGAGCTGTTAAAGTACTGTCTAAAGGTCATTTAGAACTGTCTCACAATGTACTTCTAATGAAGTAAGTAAAAAAGCACATCATCTGTGATGGAAAATATATAACGTTTTTTTTTTTTTTGAATGAGTAATAACTTTCCAGAAATAATAGTCATCACTTTATTTTTTTTGTCTGTCTTTTTAAAATCATTGATTTGAATGAAGTTGATTGGATGGATGCTGCTATTTCCAGAAGAGTCAAAAGGCATGTATAATTCTTGTCATGACAAACATGATTTTCTTTAAAATACATTTAATGGCTTTTATATTAACTATTACGCTGTATGAATGTTACTTTGAAGTCAGGACTCTGATGGGTGATTAAAAGGAGCCTCCTTTCCATTTAGCCTGGGAAACAAGAGAGAGTTTTCAGAGGTTAGTAGTGGCCATTTATAAAACCAAGCCTTTGACCTTATCTGTATGTGCTGTGCTGTGTATATGTTTGTGTGTGTGTGTGTGTGTGTGTGTGTGTGTGTGTGTGCGTGCCCAGGACTGATGGCCCTGCACCATCAGGTACCGACAGGGAAGCTGGGCCAACAAATCACTCTGTGTACCTGCAGTTTTTCAACAGTGATGAATCAGCCTTAGATCACCCACTGCTGTGTTGGACATGTAGCCTCCTATCATACTAACAAATGTGGTTTAATATTCACATACACACAAACACACATATGCAAGAATTATGGATGATGTCATCACCACACCACTACCCACTGTTAATGTCACCTTCACCTTTCTCATGTAGAGAAAGGAGGTTTGCAATAGTTCTGGCTCCCCACAGCCTTGATGGAGCTGCTGTCACACAAAAGACTTCTGGGAACATGGAACAGGCATTTGACCCCTGGAGTTCTTTTTCTGGTTAGGATTAGGGTCATTACCTGCTGATGTGGTGTTTATGTGCGTCTATGTGTATCTATGTGTGCTTAAGGTCATTCACGTCTGTATTTTGCCACTCGCTTGCTCTTAATGGCTTGCTAATGTGATGACTGCAAAGGAACAGCTCATTAAGGTCTTAATGGTAAAGCCAGATGCTGAGACCCATGGGTAGATTATTGCACACAATAATCATTAATATGGTTAAACACCAAACGTCTCAAGAGAAGTTCTGATAAAAAAAAGGGGGGGGGGTGATGTCATTCACCCATGACGGGAACGTTTCCTTCTATATTCAACCAGTTATTTCAGTCCTGCTAAGAGTATTTTCTTTGTAATGACATAGCAAATAGGAAGCAAGACAAGTGATGAAACAGTCTCAAAGATCTGCTCAGCAGGAAGCTACATGGTGTAGTTTATAAGGGGATGGTTAGTCAGAGGTTTGAGGAGCAGTGCTGGGAGAATTGTAATCAGAGGCAGAATACATGAGAAGAAAGGAAGAGACGTTGGGATAGAAACTGACGAAGAGATGAATGGAAGGATAAAGAGGGCCTGGGGTATTCGTCAGTGTGGTTTAGTATGAGGGACATCTGTAGGCTTGACAGTAAATGACATGGATGCTTGCCTCTTTGCATCACTAGCACTGAACAAAATCAGAGCTTCTATTTGGATCCTTATCTGCAGTGCAGAAATAAAGACAACCATACCATGTAATTTACAAATCCAATTTAATGGCACTCTAATGACAGAGTCTCTCTCTCTCTCTCTTTGTCTCTCTCTCTTTCCACTTTGCACTGCAGTGGTGGTGCTCTGCTGAAGTGATGGTTGCCAGGTTACTGCCTCTCAAAATGCACAATCATAAATAACAAGGAGTCTATTAAAAAAGGACATGAGCGAACTTTGGGATTCTGGTCATGCAAGAATGCAGGGGTAGGAGTTCTCTCACACTATGGGAAACTGTGTGTGTTTGTGTGTGTGTGTGTGTGTGTGTACATGTTTTTTTTGTACCCTTGTGAGGAACAAATGTCAGATTTTACTATCCTAGTGAGGACAATTTAGTCCTCACAAATGGGAGGTCCTCACAGCAGTTTTAAGGGTTTTGTAAACAACAACAAAAAAAAAGTAGAAGAGCCAAAAAGTTTCCCTTTCATTACTAAGGTTAGGGTTAGGTTTAAGTGCAGGTGTAGCATTAATTAGCTGCATTAATCATTAAGTCAATGGACGGTCCTCACAAAGATAGTAAAACCAACACACGTGTGTGTGCGCTTGTGTGTGAGTGTGTGTGCAAAGTTCTAGTCGTATTTAAAATAAACATGAATTAGTGAATAGTCTGTTTATTAACATAATATCTGCACTAATAGAGCACAACAGATTTCCTTCTAATTGCATTCTATCAATTGTATTTAATTACAGCTGATTTGAGTATTTCTGCTTTAATTCTATACTCATCGTCCTTTCGATCTAATGACAGTCTGACACATTCAAGGCAAACCTCTCATTACATTTCCACAGGTATGTTCTAGATATGGTATTTTATTCCAGACTTTCCTGAGTTTTGCCAGGGGCAAGGCTGAAGCCCATTATTCAGAATATAGATAATTAAGCCTTGCTTTTTTCCCCCTTCTTAGAACAGACAAGACTGACACTTTAGTTGGGCATCCAGTTCTTAATAACTGTAAACAAGTATAACAGCTGTACTCATAGTTGCTTTCTTGAAAATATATACAAAGTGATTTTTACTCTCATATGAACATACTTGATTAGATTCATAGATAGATAGATAGATAGATAGATAGATTCATTTTAGACAATTTTAGAAGACTGCAAGCATCCATATTAATGATCACAATACATTTTAGAATTAAAATAAATCCTATGGTAAAATATTTGCTATTTGTCTAGGTATTAATAGCCCCATATTTACTTGGTTTGCAACTGTACGGGCAGGCAGCCGAAGAAAAACACTAACTCTAGCCAATTACAGTTGTGAAATTAGATTACTTTTGCAGATAATTGTTTCTGGCTGCAGCATATCAGCCTGCTACTGCTAAAGAAGGAGAAAATATATAATCTCCAAGCAAATTTGCTTTTACATTGGTGAATGAGAAGACTGTCTGCTTGGTATGTCACCAGGCTTTAGCGTTGTCAAGAAAGGGGTAATTTGGGGGCACCATCACACCACTTGCCATCTGAAATTCAAGGACTGATTCCAACCCAAGAGCAAAATATGAGAGAAAAGAAGTCAAGGGTTTAAATTGGTTTTAAAAACACACCAATCACTTTTGAGCTTAAAGAGCTAAAGCTGCTATGGGGACTTTATTTTGTTTTGACATTTTATTTGTCAGCTCTTCACCAAGCAATGACTGTCAACACTGGAACATTATTCACAGACTTTAATTAAAAACAGTGTGCTGCTGTAACTGTGTAACGGTGCATGTTGTATTAACGTGTTAACCATATTAATGTGTTTTTGTTCCTATTGTTGCCTATTGATATTTGAACTGTATTACTATGTCACTGTAAGTATAACACAGTGCATTTGCTTATTTACCTGATTCTTTAAAAAAAAAAAAATTAATTACAATTGACGCATTACATAACTGAGCTGAAAGTTAAGAGTCTTGCTCAAGAACAGCAGCAGTCTGGCATTGCTGAGATTTGACCACTAATTTTTAACTTAAACCCTTAAACACTTAGCCACTGTTTTACTATGGGGCCAAAAATGTATTGCTGCCAATGGGAGAAAAATGGACGGATGAAAAGCAAGAAAAAATTAAGTGTGGGTCATAGCTGCTTTCATAGTTGTCCTAAGGTATCATATTAAGATTGGTGGCTCTCTGATGAAGCGAGACTGTGCAGGAAGACTTTGATTCCAAAACTCCATTCATTTCCAAAAATCTCCACATTTTACACTTTTAAAATGTGTCTTAGTTATAATATATGCACCTTGCCACACTATCGTGACAAACGAACATTCATGTCACCTACTGCACAGAGTTTTATCAATGATCTCCCTGAACTATCAACTTTGATTGCATCATCATCGGACTCCACAGAACTTGATCAGGCGACTAAATGCTTAGAGTCAACATTTCGCTATACACTAGACAAAGTAGCCCCACTTAAAAGGAAAATAATTAGAGAGAAAAAATTAGCACCCTGGTATAATGATGACACGCGCTCCCT